>KN494805.1:7710-22903 GCA_000787155.1 Scartelaos histophorus | reverse complement strand
TCTTTTTTTTTTTTTTTGCATATCACCAGCCCCTACTTTGGAGCCCTAAGTTCTCATGGATTTTAGTTAGGGATGATAGCGGCCTTCGGACATTTGACTTCCTGCTGTGGCCAATAAACAATATTCACTGATACTGGTATTTAGCTTTTAATATCCATAACAAGGCCTGCAAATTAATCTTATATTGAAATAAAGATCACAACTCAAAACCCATCTGATACCCACTTATACCCATATTTACCCATCCTTAGAATTAGTTCCTTTTACAACCTGCAGAAGTAAACAATTTTCCTTAGTGACATTGCATAAAGGACAAGGATAATTTGCACAGTTTGACTGGTGAGATCAATTGGCCGTGTTGCCTTGCAGGTGATGGAGTACGAGAACAGAATAAGGGCGTACTCGACACCAGACAAGATTTTCCGATACTTTGCCACTCTGAAGGTCATCAGCGAACACGGAGACGCCGAAGTCTACATGACGCCACAGGACTTCATCCGCTCCATCACGCCCAATGAGAAGCAGCCCGAGAGTGAGTAGTTTGGCCTCAACCCCATTATCTGCTTCTTGGTACTAGACCAATTATACCACCATTTGGCAGGACCAGGTGGACTGAATATAGGGTTGTGCATTTAATCAGATTCTTTTAGATCAAGATTCACTCATTACTGATCATCGTTTGGTCTTTTTAACTGAGACGTCTGCAGCCTCCATCAGTGAAAGCATTTTTGGGATGAGTTCAGGCTTTGGCGAAGAAAAAACATTTTTTGTGTTAAATGGTAATGGTTAAAAGTCAAAATCAAACTGAAAATCATAATTGATGAATAGAAGTTAACGCCAACCTCAGTTTGTAAGATTGATTCCTGACTCCAAGAGCCTGATTGTCTCTTGATGCTTACCCTCCTTTTTCACACTGCTTTATTGTAATGCCCATAGTCTCCAAGCCAAAATGTTCTTAGAAGATGGTGTATTTTTGAAGCAGGATAATGGGCACTTTTTGGGTATTTACGCATATGGTTAGACAACGAATTGTGACGCTAGATGCTGTGGATAGATCATCTTCAAAACAGCAGTTCTTGTTGTGCAATGGTCACTATCTGTCTAAAAGAACAACACTGATCAGGCAACCGGTAGTTCATGTGGTAAGTGAAGGAAAGTTTATTGTAGATCTGAGTTCACTGAGTTTGAATTCTGTGTGAGACGTTATTAATCTGGGATCGCAATGAAAACTACCACCAGCACAAGACGGATGGTGTGCTATGTTTTATCAATGCATGGCTGTCATAGTCGTCTCTATTGTATGCTGTTTGCTGTCAATACATTGATTCATTCATTTACAATTGTCTCTTGCTCCAATAACAATCTGTATTTTCTAAAGTGTAATAATTTCAGCTCATTTGACAGTGCCTTCAAGTGACATTTTACCATTTACCCAGGCGTCTTCTTAATTTGCCTGCTATGCTAAGGGCGGGGCAATATTGATAAAAACAAATGCCTCTTTTTTGTAGTAATAATGATAATCAGATAATAGTTTCACAGTCCATCACAAATATGCCTGTAAATGTCTTGGTTATGGTTCAAATCTCGCGCAAAAGACTGATCTTTTTTATTATAGGCAATATCCAAGCGAGAGAGAGAGAGAGAAACAGCGAGAGGAAGAAAGGGAGAGAGTAAGAGAGATGGAGAAGGGAGAGCGCTGCTGAGCCCAGGAAATCACGACACAGCAGTTGGTGTATCAATTAACACATCCAAACTGGAGCAGATCTTAAGCATCGCATGCAGCCGCTCTGTGAGATATGTGATCCCTGCACGACAGGAGGACTGGGATGGCAAAGGGCTTAGACTGGCATAGTGAGTGTCAGCTGTGACTGGTGTAACAATAAACCACTTTTATTTAAAGAAGATCTGGCATTTTGTTGTTGATGTAAGCCTTGACTTTTGGCTCTTTACAGTCTTAAGATGTGTTTACACTCGGTTTAGTTTGATCCGTTCAACTGCTCTAGTCCGGGTTTAGTCATGGTCTTGTCCGGGTTTAGATCTGTTGTTGAGCTAAGTCAGTTTAGTCCTAATTTTCATGTGTGTACAATTGTGAATGTGTTAAAATAACCCCACACAGTGCATGTGTGGAGTTTAGAGAGACTTTTAGTGGCTGTCTGGCCAGCAGCAGTGTCACCATTCCTTTTCATCACCATTTCTCTTATTTATTGTTCCCACATGCAGACTGTTTGTCTTTTCCACCTTAGTGGTTTGTACCTTAAGTCAATTTCAGTTCTTTTAACAGCTTCAGAAAGCTATTGCATTTGGGAAAGCACAGAACACCGGCTGTAAATTACATTGTGCAAGTTTTTTAATCTTCTCCTTTATTCACACATAGGCACTGAAATGGCACAATGATTAGTGATTGAAATGGACAAGTTTTGGTAAAAGAAAGAAAAGAAACTGAAATGGCACAATGATTAGTGATTGAAATGGACAAGTTTTGGTAAAAGAAAGAAAAGAAACTGAAATGGCACAATGATTAGTGATTGAAATTGACAAGTTTTGGTAAAAGAGATTAATTTCCTGACACAAAAACATGTAATGTAATAATGCAACAAATTAAAGCCGCTTAAAGAACCAAAAGTAATCAACAGCGGTCTTATCTAGTCACTTTGCGCCCTGATGTTATTTTTTGTATAAATTATGGAGATATTTGCTTGTAATTGTTTATCATAATAAATGGCAAACTGGAAATGAGTTGCTAATAGCCATTATCAGTCTTTAGCGTTCATAATTCGATTAGCTGCAATCCAGTGATAATTTGTAATAAAAGCTTCTCGCTCCACTTGGTCTTCTTTGTCACACTGTTCTGTCTTGTTTTTCAGACCTTGGCTTGGATCAATTTATCGTAAAGCGCTATGATGGCAAGGTAAGAAACAAACAACTTCAACTTCTGAATTAAATTTGTGTCTGGACTGAGAGGTCAGACAGAATTGAGGCGGCACAGATAATGAATTGAATTGTCCAGTGAATTGTTAACACAGGTTCATAAAATCAACAAATGCTCAGTTTACTGAAGATAATTAACTTTTCCCTAATGACACCATTGCGACTTTCTCTAGGCAACTATTTTACGGTGTTGATCTTTATAGAGGGTATTCCCACTGCACCAAATGGGTAAAAGTAATGGAGGAGAAAATGATCAATACACCATAAACTGTATCTACAATAACAAACAAAAAATAAAACCAATGCAATCAAGGTTCAATGATAGATTTATGTCCTCTAAAAATCAACAATGTTTAATGTCTACAGAAACCTAATGTAATAGGACATTGGAAAGATGCTTAAATTGGATGTTGATAAGATTTATATGCACAGTTGTTTTTTTTAATTTAGCCTTTACTCATAATAATGTAAATTTTAATAATGTCTTCACTTGAAAATATGCGATAATTCAGTTCATTATCCATTATATTGGTCTATTTCTTTATATTGATTAGTGACCGCAGCGTCTGATGATCCCAGGACGTTCCAACCAAACTCATTTATTCACTTAATTATCAGTTTGTTGATTATAGTTTCCACCCTCATTACACCACCACCAGCCTGTAGGCACCAGAGCTAATGATGACCAATATAGCCAGTCCTCCAATTTAAGCAGCATTTAAAAGTCTGTCGAACGTTGTAAGAAACCTTTGGCTTTCTAACTTTCCAATTTGCATTAAGTGTTTCCCATTTATAGTGCTGTGTACTATCAAAACATACAGTATATCCTATGTTTAGCCCCAAGACGTATTTAACTTTTATTTTTAATCGTGAAACATAAACATTTACCTGTAGGAATTTCTTCTTTTCCCTTGTATATTATACTAGTAGTCCATGTACATTATACTTGACTTAATTTCAATTTAAAGCAAAATATTATATTATTATATGTTACTTAAAACTATAAATCGGACGAAACACTTTAACACAATTTAAAGGTGCACTGTGTAACTTTTTGGCTGGAGATCCGTCACCTGCTTGTTTCTGTGGATATGTAATTGCCTGGAATGTTCCGCAGTATGACATTTAACAGCTCTATTTTACATTTATTCAATTACAGGTGGTTTTTATGGATCAAATATACCTAGAAAAACAGACATTGTAACTGTGAGCGGGGTCACCTCTCCACATATTTGTTCTAGTTATTTAATATCATACTGTAGAACAATTTAGACAAAGCAATAACAGCTCCACAGAGAAAAAGCATTTGGCAGACCCTCCACCAGTAAAGTTACACAGTGCAGCTTTAACAGTTAAAAATTTAATCAGGTGAAAAGAGTGAGGAGATTAAACACAATGATCTGCATGCTGTAATGGCCTCTGTGAGCTCAGTATAAACATGAATAATCTGATCTAGTGCTCCTTGCTTTGACACAACATGAGATAACCAAACCCCATTAGTGCAAAGAACAGTGTTATAGAGTCCTTCATTTTATTATGTAAATTCTGTCCGCAGGCGCCATGTTCCTCTATTTGCCTGTTAAATCTGGTTGCATGTATTTAGCTCTGGTTGTCTCTTGAGATTTTGTGGCTCTAGTCAGGTCAGCCTCCTCTTCCCCTCAGCTCATTTTTTTTTTGCCTAGAGACACGTGCTTTCTCCTCATTGGCTTAATGGGCACCTCTAGGTAGTTGGAACAAGAAAAAAGCCCTTCGTGTCCCCTGCCAAGAAACCATGAAATCCAGTTCACTTGAAGCTGCAGTGAGTTAGCCCTCCTGAGGCCGGCACAGTGCACAGAGTAATATACCGCAATATAAAGTAGCACGTGTAAATCATTTTGAGTTGATGGACGCTGTGCAGTGGGGGGTTGGTAGTAAACTAAAGCTTAGGTCAATAGCGGAATATATTAAGCCTTATTTGTAACATGAGATGAGCAGATCACCACCCTCTACTATGTTTTTAAATAGCTCATCTACGCATGCTATTTGTCACCTGGCGTCGTGTTTGGCCACATGTGTCCAAAAGCCCAAACAACAGGCTTCTCCACGCACGCCTGCACCTGCCGACACTCATTTATACTAACCTTGGGCTATTATACATACATACAATACATACAATGACTAGACTGATATGTATATGGTTTGAATATAGTTAAAAAAAATATAACAGAACTTAGCTGAACTAAACTCTGTGGAAATGGAATACAAAGCAGAAAAATCCAATTTGGTAATCATTCTAGATTAATATTAATACAATTATCATGCATTAACCTACCCAAACAGGCACTTAAATGCCCACCCATATGTTGGTATAGTTACCCTATTAACTGCACATATCCTGTGTTAAATTTGAATGAAATGTGATATGATCCAGATTGTGTACATTTGTTACTTAATTCACTTGTTATCATGTTTGTTTTCACTACCCTGGTTTAATATGCTTTCAGATGCCGCGATAACTTCTGTATGTCAATGTGATTACATGTGTGGCCATATATAATTGTACCCAATCACAAGTAATCCCCCGCCATGTTCTCTTTCTCCCTGTTTCTCGTGAATAACCGTCATGGCCATCTCCCTCCACTTTTCCCTGTGTCCTCCCCAACCATTCCCACAAACTCCCTCTCTGCAGGACTTCTGGCAGGTATGGGGTGTATGCTGAGCAGCATGAATGCACCTGTATGAAATAAATCTGCACCTTGTACTCACTGTGCCCTCAACTTTACTACCTCTACTTTTATTTAAGTGACTTTAGTTTCTCATTCCTCTTTTTATCCTTTCAGTCCTTCATACTAATGTGAGGGGTCTATTCACTGCAGTTAGTCCAGGGGAACAGCCAAGTAAGACTGTTTTTACACCTCAGCTTCAATATTTGAACTTTGTTTGTGGGCTGCGAGATCGTTACTACAATCTTTTTGCATACCATCTTATTTTTATAGTTGAAGAAAAAAAAACTTAGCAATTTTAATGAAATTGTTGACAACACAGCACATTGCTTTATAAAATAGAAATTGTGCTTCTATTGTGTTTTTACTAAGCTGCTTGTAATTGTCATATTAAAAAAAAAAAAAAAAGTTTCAGATGCATAGTTTGAGGTCTGAAGTGTTTTTGTGAACACACTTGAACCTATAACCCGTATCTATTAGTGATTAGTCCGGCTGTATCAAAGGGCAGGTTTCTGCTAGTTAAGTGTGTGTACTTAAGGGGGGGCTGCATATGTACACACCCTGCTTTGTGTGTCTAAAATTTGCAAACTCATTCTGTGGATACTGGACACGCTGTGCCCTTTGAATAAAGGGCCTGGACATATGCAGATGCTTGCCCTGCCTTTGCTGCTAAATTATTAACAGTGAATACAGGTATTATTAAATGATACTGCAGCACTGCTACATAATTTACAGGCTAAGTTGGTGCCTTAAAGTGAACTTCACTTGGACATGAGCCCTGCAAAGCTGAGTTTTATGTTTGTTTTATTCAAACTTTATTGGGTATCCCCAAACCGCAGTGCTGTTCCCCTGTTCTCTCCCCTTTTTACTTTACAAAACTCTTCTCATTTTTTCATGCAAGGAAAGTCAGCTTTCCACGCGCCTTGGCTCCTCTGCTGTATACTCCCAGCATGCACTGCTCTATGCCTGTATCTAACTGAGACTGAGCTGGTGGGGCACCCCTCTTTGTGCATGGTGGCATTCAGGGTGGTTTGGTTTGATAATGGGGCTCTTGTTAGTTAAAGTGGAGGCTGTGTTGTGCTTGAGAGCCACTCCATCCTCTGGGTTGTTGATACGTCAGTGCTGCATGATCTCTGTAGAGCATGGTTTAGCACAACGTGAGGCAGGGCTCACTCTGTACATGTACTTCCTGTTTAGTGTTGCTGAGTGCATAGCATCACAGGAGCAGCTCTGGCAGACGGAGTGAGGAGCCACATCACACTAACTGTTGTCATGTTCACTCTTTCAATTTCACAGGAAACTTTCACAGCTGCTGTTTAGACTGGCACTTTTATACTGTAACATACTGTCTTTACTATAGCATACTACTAGCTGTCCTTCTATATGTTGTGTTCACGTGATGCCACGACATTCTACATACCAGTGGATCCACATATTTTGACGTTTATGGTTAATCTGTTAATTGCACTGTTGTCATGGCACCAAAACAAAGCCAAATGTTTATTGTACTTATTGTCAACAAAAATCCATTATAGTAACTATAACAATAGTAACTATAGTAACATTATTGTAAATAATGAGGCTGATCCTAAAAAAATCCTGTTATGTTTGGGACATTGCATTCAATTTGATTTATATCAAAACGTGTACACAACTTCTTATTCTCTTTGGACCCCTCCATGTTCTTAAACTAACTTTAACAACAGGTTTTCTCTCATCAGTCAAATCTAAAAGGTTGGTATGTCTCTGCACTCAGTCAGCTGATTCAGTGCCCCTCCCATTTTACTGGACAGCTGCTGGTCCTTTCTGACCAACTCTTGTTTATTGAGTGTTCCTTATCAGGAGTCATTATTCTGAATGTGTTCCCTGAATAATTAGCTGTTATTAACAGTACACCTGCTCTGTAGTTACCCATGGGACTGGAGCTGGGAAGCAAAGCCAGCGCATTAGTTTTCCTCCTCCTACACACATGCCTACACACCCAGAACGTGGTAGAAAATGTTTACCATTGACCTTGGTAATTGTAGTGGTGGTAAGGATTGTTTGGTGTGCACAACAAAGTGCAAATTGAGTTGTAAAATAGATTTTTTTTTGTAGTAGTAGTAAATAAGAAATTGTCAAGGATGGATATTTTATCACTGTTAACATACATGTATAATGAATCAAGTGCTATTTTTGAGTTGCAGGCGTAACATGGTTTAAACTGAAAAGAAAATGATGTATTAGAAAGTCTTGCATTTACACCAAGGCGTTTGGATCTTTTGTGCAGTTTTGCGCTGTATACATTGATATGGTTCTTTGTCCATAATGTGTTAAATTAAATTAAAATCTATAACTGTTAATTAAATCAAGTCTTAATACTCTTGCATGGTTGCAGGCTTATATTATGAAAGGTAGCTTTTTGAGCCCCTGTGTAGCCTTTAGTCGAAAATGTCTATGGCTGTTCACAAATGTCAACCCTGGACCTGAGTTGACTCTAGCCTGAAGCATGTCATTCAAAATTCTCTGTAGATTTTTTTTTTTCCATTGTACCTGCCAAAGTGACAGTAACCCTAGAGCTACAGCAGATCACGGGGCACTGCGGACATGAAGGTACTGATCCATTTTTAATGCGTTTAGTGTTTGCGTCGTCACCTCTGTTTTCCACTGACCATGTTTCTTCATACTGTACCAGTGCTATTTTAATCTCCCATTATTTTTGCTATGACAGAATACCTCTGGGATTCTTGAACAAATGTTTCTCAATATATTTTGCTTTAAAAGTACAATCTTTGATACTGTAATTCTCATCACACAAATGAGGGCTAAACCAAGTATACATTTGAGCTAGTAATATGCAGTCATGTTGACTTTGTACTCTAGAATAGGAATAAAACAGAGGCGCCGTATTCCTAAGTATTCCTAACATAACATTATCAAATGACTGATTTGATTAAATATAAATGCATTTTATGTCATGAAGGGATAGAAAGCAGATTTTGCAGTTGGTTGTCACTTCTTTGTATCCATGCTTGTATTTCTTGTAGTTAACTATTGTGATTCTGGCCCAGACACACTGTGCCCATGTTTGTACACATTAAAATGCAGTTGTTAAAGTTGCGTAGGTTTTATCCTCTTATCTCTGCGTCTTTGAATTGGGGCTGAAGCTGTGTGCTGCTGCAGTGTTGAATCAGGTCAGATAGAATCAATAACAAAACGCTGCAGCCAATATAGCTGCTTATGAACAAGCCTAGTCTGGGCTGCTCTCTTCTGTATGCAGTTTTGGGAGATGTAGTATTTTTTTTTATAAAGGTTTTGGTTTTGTTTGACACAATAGGCCACAATAGGAGAGTCAAGAGACACAGTGATGGATCTATTCCTTTGGAGTACAAAACTAGGGGAAGGGGAAAACGCAAGGCACTTTTCTCTTAGTACTAAGATAAACAGCTTAAATATAAGTTCACAATAATAAACTATAAACTTGGGGAGTAAATTCTCTTTCCATTGACCCAAAAACCATTTGCACACTTCCAATGCAACAAGGACCTAAACTGAACCCTGTGTAATTTTAGTTAGTGTATTTTGGTCTACTTCTCCTCCTCCTTCCTCCATTTCTCAAATCAAATGTGTTAAATGAGCTTAGAGACCCTCAGCACCTTTAGCATGTCCCAGCTATTAGCATTAGCCTGAATTTTTACCCTCATTTGTTGAACATAGCCTTGTTCAAATTTGGCTATTGCTCCTCCAAGCATACCCCACAGCCCAGCGACCCCTGACTGAAGTTTTAACACTGTCTATTCCTATGGCAGCTCGCTGTTTCTGCTTCAGCTCACAGCCCTGTCCAGTTTTGTCATGTGAAGAGAAGGCCATTGGTGTGGCGCTGTAGTGTAGCTGACACATGCAAATCTGGACGAACATATGAACAAGCCCAAGGCACAGCTTTAATAAGACATGTTCATATTATGTTCATGGTCAACTGCAAAGATGACACAGTTAATGAGACACGCACATTGGCAGGAAGGACCCAATGCTAATTACAACAGTGACAATTTTAATTAATTAAGCTAAGAAATGCTAGATGCAGCTTTGCACTGAATAGATGATTGTGAAAGCAAGTTTTTAATTAGTTTAGTTGAAATGAAAAATAAATGTCTTTGATTTAGTACCCAGATGTAAAGTCAAGTCAGCTTTATTTTAGAGCACAATTCGCACACAGAGTAATTGAAAGTGCTTTACCAAACAACAAGGATGCAGTCACATCACAATATGAATATAATGAATAATCATCACAATTTGTTTTACAAAGAGTGCAGATAAAACCTTTGTCAAATGTACAATTAAACAAAAGCTTAAAGTAGAGACTGTTCCATATACTAATGACATGGTATTCTCATAAAAATCCAAAATGTTAATTCACCGATGTTGAAAATGGTAATTTCCATTAGAGACTAGACCTGATAACTTGCTATATTTTAACAATATTCATTTTAGCTGCCCTTATCTGTATTAAATATAATTGGACTATAAAATGTTATATTGTAATCTGAAACCCAGCTACAGTCTTCTCTAGTGTAGTCCGTAAAATGCAAGAATTATACTGTATAGCAAAATATTAATGCTGCTGCTATTACTCTGCATGCCCTAAATCTTTACTAATTGGTATATTTTACAGTTTAACTACTAGATAACTTAAGCATATTATTTGATATACCATGTACTCTATTTTCCCTTGCTTCACGTCAAGGGAGTGAATCACACCATAGCCAGATCCAGCTTAATTCTCGATTCCTGACTTGCATCGTGGTTGTTGTTGTAAGTCACTGCCCTTTTCTGCAGCCATCTTTCATGACCTGATTAGATTGCAGAGATCTAATTTTTGGATCATACATCACAATAACTCCACTTTAAGAGTTTTCCATCAGTGTCATTCTCACATTGACCTTTTAGCTTTTGAAGACTGAGACTTTGTTTGCAATTTGATTTGATGGTATTGTTAGCCTGCAATGGCATGTGGCCTAAATAGAAGCTGACATAGATGACTGTGTAACTTTGTAACTTCATTGTTTAATTATTTCTGAAAATGTCTGCATAGAAATTTCTGTTTGTACAGTTTTTTGGAAATAAAAGGATGATACTTGAGCATTGGTTTAGGGATGCAAAATATATTCAAAATGACTGATATTTCAGTAGGCACAAAATCATGCAGCCCTATATCAGTTGGTCTTGTGCACAGTTTAGTCAGAAAAAGATTTATGTTGTCTATGACAGTAATTAGCATAAGAAGCTAAAAGATTACAACCAATGTCATGTGTTATTTTCTTTTTAATTTAAGCTGTGGGGATGTTTTTGTCCTTGACTCTGGTCACTAATTTGCCCAGGGTCTTGTATCTTATCATTTTAATAGTCCAGAATGTCTTTTATGTTAGTGGCTGTGTAGGCATGTGTGGGTGTTTCAGTTCACTCATTTGAATACCCGCCCTGGTGTCTTTTTTAAGCTTTATTGTCTGGCATAGTTAATTTGAGGCTGCTTGCCATTTCCTGTTTTAGCTCCGAGTGCAGTCGACAACACCAACCTTTCTCCTGTTTCATCTTCTTCTGTATTGTTGTTCTTATTAGCTCATAAAAATGTACAACTTTTCAACAATGTTTATTTATTTCACTTTTATATTCTACTACTAGCACGATTACCACCCACTCCCTTCTCCAGACGCCACTAGTTTATAGCTTCAAAATAGCTTTGCATGTTGACAAAATCTTATCATATCAAAGCCTGTCACTGCTTTTATTTAAAAGATGTCTTGAGAACGGAATTTATATCAGAAAAATAAATTAAGAAGAATGCCACCAAAGTTTGTTTTAAACTTAAATCTCAAAAATAATGTTTGATATTTGCCAAAAGAGCATAGCTAGTTTTGAGTGGCATTCTCCTTATGATATGATATTGTATATATTGTATGGGATTGTCACTGTTACACTTTGATTGCACCTGTGTGTCTTGTTGTTTAAGGCCCTGCTAAAGTCCAGCAGAGGCTGCACGTTTTTTCTAACAGTTGTTTGTCCTTCTTCCTCTTCCTTGAAATGGACACTTTTCAGACGGAGGTAACTTCACGTGGGCTTACTTTTCAACTAAGCCCTTTCCACAACCACACACCACCAAAACAAGGCATGCTCTGTCCAATTGTCTGCTCTCTCCTTAAGGGACTGTCTTTAACTGTTTAGGATGCATGATTTTGCATTGACTTCATGCAATGCTATCTCAACACATGTTAACAGAAAAATGTCATTAATGTTGAAGAGGTTATTTAGATTGTGTGTCACTTTGTACTCGCAGTCTTTGTGTCTTTGTCTTTTTTGCTGTCTCCTGTGAGTATACCGTCTGTGGTGAAAAACACTTTGTTCACCAACTGACCAAAGACTACTTCTTACTATTTCAACCTTTCATGTGTATGTGGCATTTTGCATGAATTTGAATGTGCTAGACTGTCTTCTGCAAATTATCATTACACACACTGCCTATTTTTAATGTGTGTTTCTCTACCCTCACACCACCACACCTGGGGCAGCTGGTAGAAACTATAGAGCTGATCATGGGAAATCTATTTTAATATATACGTTTTGTTCTTTTTTTCCTCGACCTGGATGAGCAGAAAATAGCCCAAGAAAGAGAGAAGTTTGCAGATGAGGACAGCATATTTTATACACTGGGGGAGTGTGGCCTTATCTCCTTCTCAGACTACATTTTCCTCACCACAGTCCTGTCCAGTAAGTACTTGGATCAAATCTCCTGTTTCAAAAATGTCCACTAAAATCTAAAACTAATATTTTATCTGTCATAAATGTATTCAAAATAAAATGTACGTATGTAATTACAGTTAAATAAATCCCAGATGACCGCCAGACGGCTGTGCTGAACGCACTGAATGTTCCCTTTGCACATGTGCAGTTCGAGTAGTAATACCAATTAGTCACATCTGTGATCCAGGGTGACACCCTGGAGATAATGTAGTCCCCCTTCATCCATGACTCTGTTCCTACAGAGTCTTCTCATGGAAACACATCCGGGATTCATTGAACCGTAGTTACATACATAACCTTCATTCTGTTTCATCCCTCCTGACCTCCAGAGGGCAGTGCTGAGAGCACTGAATGATTTATAATGGCTATGTCACAAAAAATCCTGAGCACATACCTTGCTGAGAAGAGCCCTGAGTTTATGAAGAACCACACCAAGAGAATGAGGAGAGGCCATACTAGAATCTGGCAAGCCCAAGATGCAACAGCATATATTGTCTCCAAAGGGACCCCTCTCATAGCCGCCCCATGAAGTTAGTGTAGATGCCTTGAGTATAATGGGCTCTCACACCAGATGGAGGTTTGCAATCTGCAACACTGTAGGCTTGGTAAATGGCCTCAATATTCCAGTGTGAAAGGCGCTGTCAGAGAGAAAGAGGACAGTCCTTCTTGGCATGCCTATAACATAAGAACAGCTGTTCTGAACACCTCATACCTGCTGTGGCTGCAATATAGGTTTTCAATGCCCGCACTGGGCATAACAACTGCAGCTTGTCCCTGCCCTCTCCTAATGGGGGCACAAACTGAGCCAAACTGAAAGGCTTGTTACAGTGAGAACAACTTTGACACAAACGCTGTGTTCAACCACAGGGTGACACCAGAACCATCTGGAAAAGCAGACTGACAGATAGGGCATGTAACTCTTTGACCTGTTTTCTGGACACAATAGCCAGTGAAAATGCAGTCTTACATGAAAGCGACTGAAGGTTTGCCTTTACCAACTGCTCAAATGGAGGGCCATACAGAGATTCCAAGCTTAATGACAAGTCCCACATTGGAGCTTGTGGTGTAGTTGGTGGGCGCAATGTGCAAGCACCCTGTAGAAATAGAGAAACCAAATTATTGCCCCCAACTATACAGCTTCCAACCAAACCATGATGACAGGATGTAGCAGCAACATACATCTTAAGAGTGAATGGAGACCACTGTGCTTGTCCATGGTCCAGGAGAGACTGGGGAAACCCCAGCATAACAAGCACCGAACAGGACACTGAATCCTCACTGCGGGCAGAACACCAGCAAGATAACAACTTCCACCCACTTCTAGACTGCTAATGAGCAGAGGCCACTCTGGTGCTCAAGAATATCTGCCGAACAGGATCTGTGCAGCTGCAGCTCAAGCCCGCCAATGGCCACACCCAAAGTTGGAGGCAACATAGACTGCACAGCAACAGAAACCACAGTCATGTTTGCCAGTACAGTGTGACTATAACAGCTTATGGCCAAATCAGAGAAAGGAGGCCATAGAGGAGGCCCTGGTGCTAAGTGTGCGCCAGAAAACCTGGCTTCCCTACAAGGGAGAACCATAAAAGACAGTGAGTCGAGCCCTCTTAGGTGGAGACACCATCCGCCTGAAGGAAGCCGCCTTCGGGAAAGAGAATCCACCACTTGATTGCCATCTCCTGGTAAACACACTGCTGTCTGCTGTCTGTGTGGACAGACGAGGAGCAGCCCATGTCAACAGGCCTTGGGACACCTTGAAAAGCTGTGCTGATCCAATGCTCCTCCTACGGCTGATGTGATAGACGGAAGTGTTGTCCAATCAAATTATGTTTTCCTCTTACGGGTGGCAGAAAGCTCCTGAAAGCCAAATGGACAGCATGCAACTTGAAAACATCTACGTAGTCTAAACAATCCCTAGCAGACCAAACCCCCTGAGGTGCCCTGTGCTGCCATACAGCGCCCTATCCTGTGAGGTGGGCGTCCATGGTGACCACCTCCCTGCGACACAACACCAGACCCATAGGGACCCTCTGTGACAAATAGTGCCTGTCTCTTCGTGGGGTCAGTGCACTGGAGCACTGCCATGTCATTCTGAGCATCCGTTGTGGGTGCTATGTGGCATTCAGATGAAAACTGGAGAAAGATGACAAAGGGGTGCAGACTGCCCAGTTTGAAGGGAGGGCTTTCATCGTCACAGTGTCCACATCCAGCCCAAGAAAAGTTGTTGCCTGAGATGGAGTCAGGTTGCTCTTCTCAGTATTTACTATGAAGTCCAGCTGAGCCACATGTGCAAGCAGACAATCAGTGTCCTGCTTCACACATGCTTTAGATGGAACACAGCCAATTGCCCAGATATGGCAATAACTTCTGTCCGTCGGCTTGGAAAGGAGCAAGGACCGCCTTCACACACTGGGTGAACACCATGGAGAGAGGAAAAGTGTTTTTGAGGGCTGTAGTGGTGAACCATTCCTCCACTGCAAGGGTCGAACAGATCAAACATCTCAATCTACATGGCTAATGTCATGTTCGACCCTCAATCGAGATGAAACTACGAACAGAGTCACGGATGACGGGGGGACTATTACCTCTGGGGCATCATCCTGGGTCACAGTTGTGACTCAGCTGGTATTACTATTCAAACTGCGTGTATGCGAAAGGAACATTCAGTGCTTTCAGCATTGCCCTCTAGCGGTCATGAGGGATGAAATGGAACAAGTTTGACTAAAAATTGACTAATTTATAAAAAAATATAACACTATATATAATTACAAGTTAGGTGTCCCTGTAGG
>KN494803.1:954-14070 GCA_000787155.1 Scartelaos histophorus | reverse complement strand
CCTCTTACATCTCTTCTGTTTTATTACTTATCTAATCATACACATACTCACACACTTTCCCTATACCATCAAGTCAAAATGTCTAATGTTTTTAACTATTTGTACTGTCTCTAAAATGACAATAAAAATAGATAATATCACGATAATTAATATTGCTGACAGTTTAAAAATGTTATGGATATGAATAATTAGAACTGTAATAATATTATGAATAGGAGATGTTATTGCTTTGCCAGAAATGTTTCATGGTATCGTGTATTTTTTTTTTATTTTACATGTGTTTCCGTTGCTCAAAAATAATAATAATTTCTTCTGTGAATAGGGGCGACTCTCCACAGATCTGAATTGTAATGTAGCGTAGTGCTGTGCCCTGCTTGTCCTCGTGATAGATAGCTTTAAAAATACTGTAGAACATTCTAGACAGAGCAATAACATTTCCGTGAAGACAAGAAATGCTATGCAACTGTTATATTTTCGTACTTATGAGTGAAACAACGACATTCCAGAAGGAAACATCAGGAATAAGATGTTTTTTTGTTGATGAAAAGGCGAGTATCTTTGTTGGCAATTATCATGATTATATAAAACGTCCCATGAGCAATTACCAGTGTTGTCTTCCCTTTTTATATTATTTGCCCCTTGTTACAACTAAGTTTAGCCGTAACAAAAAACCTAAACAGTAGCCAACCTAAACATATCAAGCTAAATCAGACCCAATACGCTCTGAACTTGAGACAGTCCTGACTCGTTTCCCAGCACAAAGTGGGACTGGCAAAAACAAACCCAGTTCTTAATCAGGAAACCAAACTATTGTGCAACCAGTGGTCCTCCATTTTGAGAACCACTGCGAGTGAGTTACAAGGCTTAAAACTATGGTTCACAAATGACACAAAAAACTAAAAATTTGAACATTTTGTTGAAATAATTGCTCTTTTACAATTGCTAAAATTAACATATAGGTGCACTGTGGAACTTTTCTGGAGAGGGTCTTTAATCCTTTTTTAAAATTGTCCACAGTATGACAATTTATTCAACTACAGGTGTTATTTATTACAAAAGTATCTAGAAAAACATACATTCTTATGGGTGGGGAGTGGGGTCACCTCCCCATAAATCTGACCTGTCATTTGGCTTGTCCAAGTCCCCATGGAGATTCATAAGTTTATGGTCATACTATGGAATTTTTTGGCACATCTCCATGACAATAAGCATGCGATAAACCCTGCAGCAGTTACACAGTGCACCTTTAAACCGCAATTAATGATGAATTACGGTTTCACAAATTTCTTTAGCTTGTCCAACAAAATAATGAAACCTTAAGTCCAAAGAAAGTTGATTTTCTAAACATTTGCTTGGCTTATTTCTTAATTTTGTCCATGATCAACAACGGTCTGTTTAAAGGAGCACTGTGTAACTTTTCTGATGGGGCCTGTCAGATGCTTTTCCCCATGGAGATATGTTATTGGTTTGTCTGGAATGTTTCACAGAATGGCATTAAACTTTTATATCTTCATGGAGGTCAAACCAGACCAAATTACAGGTCAGATCGGTGGAGAATGTCTGCTTTTCTAGGTATTTTTGAGCTGTAAATCCGCCTGTATTTGAATAAATGCAAGGTAGATTTGATTAATGTCACACTGCAGAGCAATGACATAGAAACCATAGAAACAAACACCGCAACCAAAAAGTTACACCGTGCACCTTTAGTTTAGCAAATCCTCACTATATTTTCTACATTAGGGTAAGTTTAAATGAATTAAAAGCCTCTTACCTTCCAGCCGCTCCCCGCCTCTCTGTAGTAGGGGAAGTTATCACAGATCCACTGGTAAATCTCACTCAGGGTCATGCGTTTCCGCGGCGACCCGTTGATGGCGAACGTTATCAGGCTGGCGTAGCTGTACGGCGGTTTCCCGTCTCTGTGCTGCGCTGCCTCCTCCTGGTCGAGCGTGGTGTTCTGATCCAGGTGCGCGATCTTCTTCGACCCCGCCCCGTGATGCTGGTGCCCGATGAGGTGATGGGGCCCGTGCAGGTGGTGCCCGTGGTGGTGGTAGTGATGCCCAGAGTCCGTTTTTTGAATAGCGGCTCTCATGCTAAGCTGGGGCAACCAGTCCATGGAGGTAAGACTGCTCTCCAGCTCCGAGGTCATGGCGAGTTTCGGGGGCTTTTGGGGTCAGATGTCAGCAGTGCGTGGAGAATACTTGGGCGATGTCCCGATTGGCTCAGTCCATAGGAGTCGTGCTGCAGGATTGGCTTGAATCTGGAGGGAGAGAGGTCTGTTTACTATGAGTGTTTCATGGTTTTTGGCTGAAGGAAGCGCACTTGGCAGAGATACACAGATATTAACTCGCACACATATTTTCCAAACACAAATGCTGACTGTGGACTTGACTCTGGTTCAAATAAAGATAGGGATGTCCCCGATAGCACTTTTACTGACTGGGAGGAGATGCATATGAGTGGCGAGCTGTTTACTTCTTTAACGTTTGGTTTTCCTTTGCAAATCATCAATACTGCGATGATTCCTGTACTGATTTCATATAAGGTAGATACTTCAGACCTACACTACGTAACTTTTCTGGTCTCTGTGGATCTGTTATTTCTTTGCTTGGATTATTTAATTAAAGTTATCCATCTTTTTATTGCTCAGAATGCCTTGGAAAATCATGTCTTATTACTCTGACCCGTAACTTGGCCTATTGGCATCACCAGTTTATCTTGTCACAGAGATTGATAAATTTAATGCCATACGGTGGGACATTTCAAGCAAAAAAATAACTTTTCCTTGGAGGCAAGATGGTGGTGAACCCTCCTCCAGAAAAGTTTCACAGTGACATCCAATACAATTTTCAATAGTGCAATCATTTCCTTTTTACCTAGCTTTGGACTGACACCAATGGCGCCTCTATAGTCTTGTGAGTGGATTATAACCAGGTCCAAATGTTACAGAGACTGGCTGAGATTTGATTCCCAAGTCTCATATTAAAGTGACTTGCATACTAAGATGTCTTTTCCATTAAGTAGAGACATTTTCCATTTACTGAACAATTTCCTGGATCAAATATCGGCTTCCAAATGGCGATTAAGCCGATATCCTGGTTGGATAAATTCATTGATGTAATACGATTGTTTACTGGTCGTAGTTGGCTTAGAAAGTCTCATAATGTTTGAATTTGTATTTAGGCAAAGCTGTTCTGTAGTTACTTGAGGGATAAATAATAGCTGCATAACACATTTGGATCAGTTTCGTCAAACAAAGCTTTACGCATCCAACAAATGCATAAAGCTTTGTTTGAGCACTTAATGGTGCATTGTGCAACTTTTCTGGTAGAGGGTCAGTAATCTGCTCTGGCCCATGGGGATATTGCCTTGAATGTCCCACAGTATGGCATCACACTTAACTCTAGGAAGAGGATGACATCATGGGGCCAAGTTACAGGTCTGAGCTGTGGCAGGTAGTGGACCCTGCACCAGAAAAGTTACACAGTGCACCTTTAAGTCTGAAACGTGTACTGCAAAAATGTGACTTCCCTGGACTGATAGTAATAAAAGGATGTGGATGAGTTTGTGCTGAATTTAAATTTGATAACTTGGGGAAAAATGACTAAATCGCCTCAAAAAAATCAGCAGAAGTCATGAAAAATTGCATATTGGTCATATCTCTAATGAACATTCAATAGCACAAAGCAGTTTCAATTGGTTGGATAAAGAACCAACTACGCAATAAAGAAAAAAAAAAATCAAACTTAATCAATAAAATTGATGAATGTATAAATGGTAAGAGTTTTGCCCGACTTACTTTCCGCGTTGGTTTCCATCTTTCTCTGGGCCAAAGCATCTGTGGAAGTGTCTGCAGCGAAAGGACCAGCCCTTTCTCTACACATGTTCAATAAGTCTTCATTTAGTCCCACTTTGTCTCCCACCTCCTCCTCTTCCTCCTCCTGTTCCTCCTCTTCCTCCTCCTGTGTCACCGCTGAAACACAAAAACACACAGACCCGGTGATCCTCCTCTGCCAGACAGCTCTCATAAGATATTAATATCTCAACAGCACTCGACTGGCCAAGGCATGTGTCCAACCAGATTAAAACTCCTCTCTTTCTGCCTCTCACTCGCCGCAAAGTGGAAATGGCAATTGGATCCGCGGAGTGACTAAAAGCTGGGGAATTGTTTTCACAAGTGCCTGCCAAATGGGGGGAACTGAGCACTAGGAATTCCAGTTTCAAGGGAGAGAGAGAGAGAGAGAGAGAGAGAGAGAGAGAGAGAGGAGCGTTTAGCAGCACAGAGAAAGACGAGCTAACTGCCTTCAGCTAAAGCATCCAGTGGTGTGTCCCGCACGGCGTTCCTCAGTCCACTGTCAAATCCGTACAGACTCTGAGAGTGTATGCAAAACGAAAGAATCACTAAAGAAATAACAGTGATTTTTTTTTTTTAAAGGTGCATTGCGCAACTTTTCTGATGAAGGGTCCAGTTATAACCTGGCTCACGCCAGATTGATAAGTGAACTATGAACTGAGTTCTTCCATCTGGACCGGCTCTCGTTAAAAGCGTTTAGGAAAAGGAGGGACTTGCAGCAGAACGCCTTGAGCTGATTGAATGAAATCCCCAAAGTGCCCACCCACCAGTTTGTTTTTAGCCAATCAAAGCAAACCTGTCAAAATGACGTATCCAACTTGTGCAAGATAAAATCAAAACAAGTGTCATGCTGGAAAGGGAAGATGCTGATAAATAAATTTGGATGTTTTTGCAAAACAAATTTGTGGAATAAGGGCATTAAAAGCCTCTATCACTGACACTGACATATTCTACACTATTAGGGATGCACCAGTCCTATACTGGTACAGGATATCAGGGCCCAGAAAGTCTCATAATGTTTGAATTTTTATTTTTACACTGTTGTCCAGTAATTACTTGAGATATAAATAAGAACAACATAATCAGCTTTCTTTTAAATTTATTTTTGTTTAAATAAAATAAATGCTGTCCTCAATTTCTGCAAATACCAGATATCGGCAGCAGATATATGATATCAGTCGATAACAGTGCAGATACTTGAATCCATAGTATCGGAATCGGTATTGGAACTGAAATAACTGGATCATTGCATCCCTATATCATACAGTGTAGCATTTATTCATTACGGGTGTTTCTGTTTCTGGGCTTGAGGCCCCATGCTCGTTTCCGCTTTGGAACACGGCAGTTAGCATGTTAGCTACATGTGTCCATTTATATATACACAGTCTAAAGTTGAAAGGGAACATTTTTAGGGCTTCAGTGTCATATCAAAATACAAAAAAGTGAGGATCTAGAGGAGGCATCTGGACAGAGGGAGGTCTGAGCTTAAGATATCAAGGTGGATAAGAGAAATAAAAACACGGCTTGGGTCTGAAGATAAGTTTGGAGATTTACCAGACAGCAGTTTTATATGATTCATGAAGACAAAAGCTCTCATCATTGTGTTAGTCAGCGATTGTTCTGTTCTCTTAGTCAGTGACAGGACACCGAGAATGTCATGTAATATTACTCATCGATGAAGCCAACATTTTGTATTCAAATCGTTTTCAACAGTACAGCCTTGTTTAGCATCTTATACCCAGAGGAGGTACGTTCCCACGTCATCCATTTGATACACTACCTATCTGAGTGCCTTTATTATGTTAAGCTAACTTGTAATTGTTGTACACTCATTAAAAATACACCTGGAGTTGTTTTGTTTCTTTTGCATATGTTTCAGTAATCTGCATACTTATCCATCTCCCTCTTCAGCTCTCAAAATGCGTGCCCTTCGCTCATCTACTTCAAATTTGACAGAGAAATTGTGCTACCAAGGACAACTCCAGCTCAGCCCTACGCTATCAGAGGTATAATACTCACTACAACTGAAGGTGTGCTGCGTAACTTTTCTGGAAGAGGTCTGCAACCTATTTGTCTCCATGGAGATGTTAATACTTTGGATTAAATTGTCCAGAGTAGGGCATTAAACTTATCTGTCTTAGATTTATTCAACTACAAGTGATATTATAGCTTCAAAATATCTTAAAAAACAACTGTGAGTTTGGTAGCGTCTCTACAAAACTAAACTTTAATTTGGCTTGCACGTCTCCATGGTGATTTGTAAGTTTATGGACATACTCTGGAACATTCTTGGCGCATCTCCATGGAGACAAGCAGATGTTTGACCCTCCAGCAAAGTTACAGAGTGCATCTTTGAAGCACGAACAGATTTGAATGGGCAACACCACTCCTGCACTGATGGTTAATAAACTTCTCTTGCATTAGAAATCCAAAGTCTCCTGTCTCTTTTTACTCCTTGAATTGTTCATTATTATATTTAAAGGCCATCCACCTCTACCAATTTCAGCAATCAAATTATCTCCACACTGTTATAGACTCTATTCACGTTACTTCACAAACCAGGAAGGCGTTTGGAAACAGGTGATGACAACTTCTGGTGTAGTTCCCCGACACTGCGCTCGCCTACGACTGTTGAAATAAACGTGATCAGTGGTAAAATGAACTGCATACGTATGTGCTGTCTGGAAAAATGTTGAATTTGGCGCCCTCGTTTCTTCTAATCGCATGTACCCAGTGCGCTCGGAGTTGTGCATCAGTGGGAAAATGATGAAAACTGAGGTATTGATTAGATGAACATAACAGAACGCTACAGTGACATGGAGATGAAGAAAACTGGGACATTCTCTCATTTTTCCTACATTTTGTCAAACTTACTAGTGCAAACAGAGCCCGCCGGAAGTTGTCATCGCATCTTTCCTCACGTCTTCCTGGTTTGTGACGTAAGCGTGAGTATTAAAGCCCTAGTGCCATCTGCTGGTGTTTTGGATAGACTTATTTTATGTAGCTTTTGAGGCACACATTAAAGATGCGCTGTGTAACTTTTCTGCTGGAAGGTCCCCGCCATGGCTGCACGATATTGAAAATGAATGCGATATGCGATACGGGTGTCAAGCATTGCGATAACGATATTATTGCGATATTTTCTTTAAACCTAAAAAAAAATGCTTGGTACATTCACATGTTTGCCTCTATGACGTTTACCTGTGTTCCACATGGTTAGAAAACTAAGAATAAGCTCCTGCAAAGTATTAAACTTGTTAGGAGAACAGCCGTAGGCCACAACTTTATTACAGATGTTTTTGCGACTGTACCTGCGTAACATTGGTTGCTGAAGTTTTTGACTGAATAAAATCACTGTATAGCTCCCTGTGGTTGCGTTCGAGGTGGCTGTGTAAGTTCGTCGTGTTTCCTCTCGACGTTGCGATAACTTTCCGGCACGACTTGCGCAGCACTTGCGTCTGTGACACGTCGTCCCGTCTGAAGCCAAAGTCCCAAATTCCGGAGCTGCTGTGCTTTTTAGGCACAAGTTGTTGGCTGTTGTCGTCTTCACTGACTTCTTCATTACCCGCCATGGTGACTGTAGTGTTTTCCCGTCATGCACTGCGAGTCCACGCGCTCGCTCTAGCTAGCAAAACATTACGTTTAAGGGCGCGTCGGAATTGTGAACTCCAGAACGCAATAAACTCACGATTTACACATAAAACAATAAAAAAATATTGCGCATCTTTGCGATGTGGATATCGCACGTGCCATTATCGCGATGACGATATTTTTTCGATATATCGTGCAGCCCTAGTCCCCGCCATCTGCTTGTCTCCATGACGATGCAACTGCTTTGTCTGAAATATTTAACATTTTATCTGAAACAGTGCATCCAGCATGTACAGAAATACAGGTTTTTGTTGATCAAAAAGACCTTGGAAAAACCTGCATTCTTACTGAGAGCAGGCTCATAGGTCCACAGATCTGACCTGTAACTTGGCTTTGTGCTGCCACCTGCTTGTGTTCTTAAAGATAGAAAAGTTTAATTGTTTAATACCATGAGGAACGGTCTAGACAAAGCAATAATATCTCCATAGAGGTGATGTTTACTCTCCACCAGAAAAGTTACGGCGTGTACCTTTAAATTATACATGATGAAGTATAAAAGGTTATACTACAGAAAATTATATATAAATACCACAGTTTCTCACATTTAAATGAAAGAGAGCATTTTGAGCTTTGGAGATGCAGACAGACACATAATGCAAGATTACTCAGACGTGTGAATGAAACAAAACACAACTCCAGGTACATTTTTGAGGAGGAAACAACATTATAACATGGCTAAAAGCTCATAACAGTAAATTCCGTGCAAAATAAGACCTGTAATACAATACATGAAATGCGATATGGCTCCAAAAAATACCGTTATTCTGTTTACACCACATTATCCACCCCAGCTGATTTGGTTACAGTTGTAGTATACATGCTTTACTTCAATCAAAATGATGACTTTTTGGAGTGAAACATATTTATATCATAGTTTATATGCACGTCCATGTTCAGGGTTTACATTTTAGCGCAGGCAAAGTTTCTGAATAGGTCTTGTAGCATAAAACTAATGGAAATACACGGAACGGGGAATTAGTTTCAGTTCGGGCTATGTTTTTAAGAGCTGCCAGGGAACCGCTGACAATGAAATGCTAGATGCCGCCTCGCTAGTATTGTGCATCTACATCCCCATACAGTCACCTCTGCTCGTCCTTCAGCAACAAAGACACTCCTGGCCCACGCTTCTCCATTCAGAACCTCGGTATATGTATAATCAAGGTAAAACTTCAATGCTTCGCGCGCCGCCAAATCCTCCGGAGAGAAACCTAACAGCGAAGGAGAGGAGAGGAGAAGACGGCGAGAAAAATAAATCAGGAAAATACGCTTAATTGCAAGAGTTTGAACGAATGTTTGGGAGGGGGATAGTCAGAGGTGGTGCTTAGGGAGAAGCACTGGTAGAATAAAACGCACATACTAGTAAATACATAGAGGTTACATGAAATATACGTTTGGTAAAGCGTGATGTGATCTGAGAAACCAAACAGCCGAAGAGAGGAGAACGAGAAGGAAATGTGCTTAAACGTGCAATGTGTAACTTTTCGGGTAAAGGGTTAGTCAAATGCTTTTTCTGTGCTTTCTTTTGCAATGCTTTTTTTCTTTTTTTGAGCCGTTTAACGTCATACTTTGGAACATACCAGGCAGAGAATTGACATATCCAAAGAAACAAGAAGGTGCTAGATCGACAAACAAAAAATTACACCTTACATTGCAAGAGTTTGAACAAAGAACTTGTAGAAGAGATACATGTGTTAATTAAATACAAAGGGATTACATGTAGTTCTATCACAATATTTACTCTTTTGACTAATATTGAACAATAAGCTTTGTTTTTGGGGTGAATATTTATCGTGTACATTTTCTTTGCAAGACTTTTGGTCATTTTTTGGTTATGTGATCAGATTTAAGACATGAAGTTGAATTATAATACCTATATGACTCATTATAAATGTAAACTAAGTAAAAAAGTAAAGAGTTTCATTCTGCTACCTATTTTTTGCATTTTTTTGTGGTTTAAAAACTTTGCACTTTGTAATTTTTTTGGTTCGGAGTACAGCACCTTTTTGTTTCTATGGATACGTCATTGCTCTGCCTGGAATGTTCCACAGTATGACATTAAACACCTCCACTTTACATTTAAATTTCAATTACAGATGGTTTTATAGCTCAAAAATACCTAGAAAATAGGCATTTTGGCTGTATGCACGGTTGCCTCTCCACAGATCTGACCCGTAACTTGGTCTGGTTTGGTTTCCATGAAGATAAAAAGGTTTAATGCCGCACTGTGAAACATTCCAGCCAAAGCTATAACACGTACATGGAGAAAAGTATCTGATGGGCCCCAATTGGAAAAGCTGCACAATGCACCTTTAAAATGTGACAGGCCTAATTAAATGAAATATATCTTTGGTAAAGCATAATCTTATCTGACATAAGCACAGCGGATTTGGCGAGGGGCTGTTATGCGAGGAGTAGCTGAGTCAGTATTTTTCAAGTCCAAGTCTCTCAATTCAGATTTCGTTATTTGTTTTAGTTTTGTTCCCACTATGCAGATTTGTGAATTCTGGTGATTTAAACCAGCTTTGAACAGTCATCATTTAAAAGCGCTCAGTCCCAAATCATCAGTTATACGAGTCCAGGTAATTAAGCCAAAATACGAGCAGACCTTCTCCTCACTCAACATCTGCAAAGGGAACATTCGTGAGCCAATTTGAAAAGGTGCAACGTGTAACTTTTCTGGTGGAGAGTCCGTCAAACTTCTCCGTGCTTTGTCTGAAATGTTTCGCAGTGTGGCATTAAACCTTTAAATCTCCAGGGAGACCAAACCGGACCGAGTTACAGGTCAGATCTGAGGAGAAACGACCTGCTCACAGTCACAATCCTGGTTTTTCTAGGTATTTTTGAGCTATAAAACCACCTGTAATTGAATAAATGTAAAGTAGAGCTGTTTAATGTCATACTGTGGAACATTTCAGGCAGAGCAATGACCATCCATATCCATAGAAACCATAGTATCCATAGAAACAAGCAGGTTACAGACCCCCAACATACGATTCATTTTGTTATCATGGCATATGGTGGAATGATATTAAGGTGATCAGTGCGCTTCAAATTAAAAGGCCCTATATTATTACAGAAAATGGACTCTTGTGAGCTTTAAAGAGCCGTCCACAGTCGAAATGTGAAAAATCTAACAAAGTGGGCGTTACCCGGGGGGGTTAGGGAGCGCAGGTGGGGTGATGGTGTGAGGCGGGGACCTATGAGTGACAAATGGGTGACAGCGCCGGTCAGTGAGAGCGAGCGATAGCAAACTGCAAATGGAGAGTGACAGCGACGCGAGTTTCTCCACAGATCGCAGCTTGGTATACGTGGGGCTAAGAAGAGCTCCTCATGTACCTCCCTTCACATAATAACCTGCATCTGTCCAACCTGGAAATTCAAATATACTAAAAACACTGTTACGGACACAGATTAACAAACATGCACTAAAAATGCCAAAATAAGGCCAGGGACAGGTATACATTTCTATTTTAGACCCATTTACACAGCTAATCAGTAAAAAAATGGGTGTTAAGTGGCTCTTTAAGACATGTTAAAGTTGTTACCTCCTCAGAACTTTTTTTTTGTAGCTTATTTTAGAATTTATTATTGCTATTTATACTTTTACTCTCTTATTTTATATATTGCGATGTGTTAGCTACTGTGCCCAAAATATTTCCCTTGTGGCTCAATAACGCAAGTCAAAAAATGCCTGGAGTTGTGTTTTGTTTCATTCACATGTTTGAGTTGTGATGGAAATTTAAATTGTGAAAATTGCCTTTGCGTAAATGAATGTTAATTGTACCTGTCATTAACATGTGTAAAGGCTCAGCAAACACAGGAGTCTCCACCCTCAGGATGTCTCACCCTTAGTTGTTTTAGCTCTCCTCAAATGTAAGTGAATTGGATTAGGAAGTCTGTTAAAGTGTCACTCTGCTTTGATATGTAACTTGTATTTTTGTATAAATACTCAGAGCGCAGAGGCTCTGGGGGCAGCAGGGGGGAGTTAGGACAGTGAGTGTTCATGCTGCTGGTGAGTCTCTGGGCCAGGGCAGGTCTAGACTCTGTCCATATCTTCTCTAACACCAATAATCCTTGGTCTGTATTCCAAAAACTCATCAAGCTTCACCAATGGATCAAATTAATAGAGAGATATATATCGTTTTTTCGACAACAGAGTAATCCTTATTATTAGTCATTACTCAAAATGCTCTGTTCCACCTTGTGATGTCATGAATTGGTAGTTTTCAAGTTAACAGTTACGTTTTAACATTTTTTTCAGTACAGACTGGCAATTCTAGGGCAGAAAATCTATAAATGAAAGTGCGAGAAGTTTAAAAACACAGTGGAGCACCTGTTTTACCACATGACATGAAAGTGAGTGTTTTCCGTTTGAGAGAAGAACTAAATATGCAGAGTTTCGTTGTGTGTTAAACATGTGTGAATGAAACAAACTGCAACTCCAGATATGTTGAGAAAACAACATTATAACACAGATGTGATATCAGACTTGAGCATCATTGTTGTCGGCTGTTACAGAAAGTCGAGGTGTGGCCCTGATAATCGCTGGAATTTAAGTAAAAAATGTGAATATGGGTATTACATGGAGAGTACATGAAATATGGCAGGAAGTATATTATTCCCTAAGGTTTTGTTTTGTTTTTTTAAGTTAATTGTCGTCTTTGCACCATTTCTCATGTCCTCTTGTATATAGCTAGAGATATATCTGTATTAATATATTCCTATTATTTATTTTTACATTTATTTTACCTAAATCTGTCACTGAACCACTTTTAAAATGTTTTTTGTCCAGTCCAACAAAGAATTTATTTGGGCGTACAAGCTAAATATTCAGAGTTTGTTTGTATGTTAAACAAAACAAGCAAAACACAACTCCAGGTATGTTTGCGATGAGGAAACATTATAACGTAGATTAGAAAACAGGGTAATAAATTAGATCAATGCGCAGTTTTTTCTATAAGTAAGTAACCTGCAAAAGCAAAGCCCACCATCTGAATCGCAGGACACTGTCTTAATTAGAGTATTTTCTCTCGTATGCGCTGAGGGGAAGGTGGTGTTTCGTGTATAGGTTTAGCAGCAGCAGCAGTGGCAGTGGTGTGGAGGAGGTGGGGATGAGGGCGGAGACACAAACACTCAAAACAAGCTCTTATTTTCCTCTCATTAAAATAGGGGCTGCCACAAGTCCCGACCTGCTGTGCACCGCGCTGTTGTCGAACTTTTGGGATTTGAGAAAAAGAAAGAGAAAGAGAGAGAGAGAAAGAGAGAGGGAGGGGGTAAGAGTAACTGTAGTAACAGAGAGAGAAGAAGAGAGAGAGAAAGAGAGTGAGACATAGAGAAAGTGAGCGGGGAGAGAGACAAAGAGAGAAAGGGAGAGATCAAAACATAAAGACAGACAGAAAGAGACAGAGAGAGAAAGAGAGAGAGAGAAATACAGTCAGAGAGAGACCCATAGACAGAGAAAGAGAGAGACCAAGACAGAGAAAGTGAGTGGGGGTGATAGAGAGAGTC
This sequence comes from Scartelaos histophorus, assembly GCA_000787155.1. Classification (NCBI taxonomy): domain Eukaryota; kingdom Metazoa; phylum Chordata; class Actinopteri; order Gobiiformes; family Gobiidae; genus Scartelaos; species Scartelaos histophorus. The sequence goes on along the minus strand of KN494803.1, from coordinate 1,061 downwards.
CAAGACATAGCGAAAGTGAGACAGAGAGAGAAACAGAGAGAGAAAGAGAGAGAGAGCAAGATGTAAAGAAACTGAGAGGGGTCGATAGAAAGAGAGAGAGAGAGAGA
>JACN01082596.1:0-12982 GCA_000787155.1 Scartelaos histophorus | reverse complement strand
GCTTATATCAGGTTCTTCATCTTGTTCACAGGTTTATGATCTACTTACTAGTTCTGAGACGGCTTAATTCTAGTCAAGAGGTAGTTTATTTTAAGATAACTTGTAGAATAAAATTATCTGTGCAAGCACCAAGATAATTTCACCATTTTCAATTTGAGTCATTTTTGATGGATTTATTAAGCTTTTTTGCAGCGCAAACACAGTCAAAAAAGTTTTAAGATCATCTGAAAACTAGCCTGAAAAACCCCAAATCGATTTAAACGGCACATTTTCAATAGCCTGTGATCAATACAAGCATTCATGGTCCTGCTTAGTTTGATTTTCAACAAAAATGGTGAGTGTGAGGAACAGTCTGTGACTGTAATGTTTTTTTGAGAGGGACTAGTTTAACAGCACACGTCCACTCACCTGGTGACATCTCAGCTAAGTCACTTCTTTATGGTTAGATTGGCTTAAAATAAACCACAAGTTAAGGTCTAGAAAAGGCTTAGACAGAGCAGAGCCTACAGTTGGCATCACTCCCCAACAATTGGACAATTCTGTTTTGCTGCAAATAAGACTAAGTTACTGCTTCACATTATGTGGTATTGTTCATTTTGACGATTACTGTATTTATACATCACATATTTAGCCAACTGAAAGCCAATTAAATGTATTTATCTATTTATTTGATCCTAAAAGTCTGTTATTATAATTTGGAATAACAACCTTTAAAAGTGTAGACACACATTTGCTGACACATTATCAGGCTGGGGCCCCCGCTGCAGCAGGCCCCTCCCTCCATATTGTTTTCAATCAGAGGCTGACAGCAGCCGGGGCCCATTCATCTCACATGTGCCGAGACAATGACAGAGATTCTCTCTTGTTCCCCTGTCAAACTAACCAGCGCCATCAGGAATTACACATGACAGATACCACAATTAAGACTATTACCGTGAAATATCCCCAATGTTTTCTCCCATCAGACTCCAAGTGATTTAATGAAGATCGCTAACCTTGAACATGAATAAAAACTGGCAGAGGAGTGTATAGTTTTACAAAGTGGAGCTGTCACAGAGTTCAAGAAATGTAATGGTAATAGAAAGTCTGTACTTAACAAGGACACACAAGTACTCATGTTAAGTTTCTTGTCAAAATTGAGCTCCTGCTGTGCACAAAAGATGTCCCTGAAATTATTACAAAAAAAAAAATAAAAGGACAGATTTGTTGGAAACACTGATCTTGAAATTTGTTTTAATCTGTTTTTTGTTTAATTTTTTGTAGCAACCATATTATGAATTTTCCCATATTAAACTATGATCTGATCAAACCATAACCATATTTGAGAATAATAAATGTATAGAATTACTACAACTTTTTACTGTAATTTAAGTCATCTGGAATAAATAGTTTTAGCTACTGAGAGTCCTGGATGCTAACCACTCTGCCAGTGTCCATCAATTTACATTATTTTCTAGTCTTTTTGCCAATATTAGGATTAAAGATTATTTGCTGTGGTGACTCCATACGTGAAAACTATTGTAATTTGTATAAAAGTGCTCAAGTTTTTAATAGCGCTTGTTGTTTTTTCTGTATTTTTCTCTAAACGGGAGGGCATCTGGTTTAAAAAGAATATCAAATCCAATAAGCAATCGTGAGTAAGAATTGAAATATTTGCTGTGGTGACTCCAGAAATGAAAACAATTGTGATTTGTATATAAGTACTTAAGTTTGTGATGTGTTTTTGAGATCTATATTTCCAGATAATGGCGCTTGTTGTTTTGCTGCCTTTTGTTCGGCCTTTCTCTGGTTTTGTTCAAAGCGCTTGATATGGGCCCATGTTTAATATCTGATGATATTGGTCTGAGTGTTGTGGGGCGAAAAACTCTCCAGCAATATTATCTTCTGCCGCAGGCCCTCCACCCCCGTCAAAAATTCAATAACATCCACTAAGTTAGATCTTTGAAGTACTATAGCGGCTGCCAGAGGCTCCAGGAAAAATAGGAGTATGGGCTGTTTGCACTTTCCTCTATATAAGCAATTATAGCAGAGAGTGTGTCAGATACATGTCAGGAGATCAAGCACTCAGGTCTTTTGTAGACCGCACATCACGATTCCTCACTATCTTGTACATTTTTTTTTTCTTTGGTTCTCAGCAGTTGTCTTCATAACCCACTTCCACAACATGATATTAAAAAATCTGACGCATATCGTTAATTATTCAAGGTGGTGACACAAGCTGCAATGGGCCGTGGGGGAAGAAATTAAATCTCGTTTTGCCTTTTTCCTTTTTTAGTTTTCCCCATGTGCTCCTCGACAAACATTGACTCTGTTGGGCACACGTCCCAAAGTACGAACTGAATTATAGATTTCTAATTTCATCTAAACTTGGGGCCACTATAGGCCTTTGGTGAATAGCATAGATATTTTATCACAAATGAAAAAGTAAATAAAAATACAATGGCTTTAGGGAAGGATGGAAAGTCATACTTTCTGGCAGGATAAATGAAGGGAGTTTTGACAGTAACAAAGTTTCAGTCATTTCCTCTGGGTTCAGACTAAAAATAATACCAACAGGAGGCTGGCACAGTCGCTTATGAAGTACAAGCATCAGATCATTCTAAGAGCTCGTCCCACAGGGTTTGGCCTGTATCAGAAAGAAGAACAGCATTACATGTAATGACAGACTATAGTGTGTGCTGAAGACCTACATGGTGACGTAACTATTTCATTTACACGTGCTCCCTCTGGGAAATCACTCAACTTAAAGGCTAAAAGCAAAAAAGCAATACAAAATTAATATTGTATCTAGAGAAATTATAGCTACAAATGCTAAGATTTTGTTATTTGTATATAATAATATTGTATTTGATATGAAATAAAACAAATACAAGTGAAGTGAAAGGACTGCAGAGCTGATACCACCACAGTCTCTGTCCTGGCTGCAGACTCCGGGTGTCCGGGGACATGTGGCTGCTTGACTAATTAACTTACCTGTTTCCCATTGGGAGGCGGGCTCAAGGCACTCGAACGGGAGCCAATCAGAGAGCTCCTTGTTTAGCTCTGCCTTTGCTCTTGAGGGACATACTTGGGATTCTTCTTTTTTGAACAGAAATGTTTAGATGGTTTTCCTCACTTCTCACCGAGAGCACTGCAGCTTGTTAGCCAGCCCATGTCACAGCACCAGCACTGCTAATTAGAGGCGCATAGCAAAACATCCATTAGCATACAAATATTTGTAGATGATACGGGTGAGAGTGCGTAATGATGATTCCACAGGGGCTTTATGGTAAGATGGAAGGATGGAAGACGTAAACACTGAAGAAAGAAAGCAGAAAGTCAAATGTAATTCACAAACAACAATCCAGAGAATGTGAAAGAGAAGTAAACTAGACCTATGACAAATGCAATGATATGTCATTATATAAGCCTAACTGCATCCACTACTGTGTGTGAAAGTAATTTTTATTATTAAAGTAGAATAAAAGAGTGAATCAAATCATTAAACTGAAATAGTCTGCCACTTTGGAGGAGTTAAAATATTATTCACAATAGTCACAAGTATCGTAAGTAATCAAAAAGAGCAAAAACACTGGTTTAAAATCAAAATTCATTATTTCAGTTAGATTTTTTTCTCCTAAAATGAAAAGTGCTCTATTATCTGACTGTCTATGTCATATTATTTTGATTCATAAAGTAGAGGAATGGTTAAGTAGACACCGGGAATGGAAGATAAGCAAATCACAGTGCAATTGTGACGCTTCCTCTCACATTATTGTAACACTAAATGAGACATTTGGTAACCTGCGCAGTGCATACTCTGTCATCGTGTCATTGAGCAAGACACTTATATTGTCTCATCTTGTTTAGTTAAATTATATCATAAATTATCTACTTTCTAACTCTTACATTTGAAAAGCCGTTTCGTTTTTTATATTTGTTTAACTGTCTTCCTATTGCTTCTTCTCTCAGTTTAAATGACTCTTGAGAACCTTTCGACTGTGGAGCGATGAAATGTAATTATTTTATGTAAACAGGTTTAATATCATTGTTATTGTCTAGTTTCACAACAGTTTCTTATTCATGTCTTGGTCCCAAATGAGCCGCTTCCACGACTGTAACTCCCAGTAGTCTCCAGGGGCCCTTTATACACTGCATTATGGTGCACCCTGATGAACTGTGCCAAATAGGTTGAGTTTGATGTTGAGGTAAAAAGTAGTTCACTCCAGCAGTAAAGTTGCTTGATAATGAGCTTCTCTTTTGGCTCCGTTGGTGTATAAAAAGGTAGGATTTGCATAAAGACAAAAGTTCAGAGTTATCTTCCCATTAAAGACTGCAGAAAAGAGATGGAAGCATTATTTAAAGTCCATTATTGGTTTACAGCAATCAAGAAGCAATTTGTGAAGATATGATAAAATATGTTGAAAATGACATGAAGTAGAGTTCTGAACATTGATGACATGACAAGTAAGGATAAAGGTGTTTATATTTGTATTTGTCAGATAATAATTTCTATGTAAATTAGGGGAGCTCAGCATAGAACCGCTGCTCCTCCACATTAAGAGGAGCATCTGGGGTGGCTTTGTTCTTGGGCATCTGTTGTAAATGTCTCCTAGACTGTTCCATGCCCAGAATTTTTTTTAATTTTTAATCTAGCGTGCACAGTTAGCATGCTAGTTGCTATGATCTCTGAAAGCTTACATATAATTGTGACAGGAATGCATGGGGAAAGTGAAAAATACGTTATTTTGTGCATTTTGTGACCATAAAATCATGTATGATAGTACAATGGGACCTCTGCCTCACAATAATAAGGTTGCAGGTTCAGTTATGGAAGATAATTTGTTCCGTCAGATTTTGAATTTTAAACACCACAGAATTTCTCACTTTGAATTTTTGAAATCTGAAAAAAGATGTTTGAATTATTCTTATTCTGAATTTTAGCTGCTGAAATTTTAAGTGCACTTCTTCAATATGTTTCAAATTCAAAATAAAAATGTCACTTTTAGATATTCACTGCGTATTACCAAGCCAATTTCCAATTCGAAGTGTAAAATTCGCAATAAAAAATTTTGCAGCAACAATCCAAGATGTCAAGGCAGAAGCAATCGATCCAGAGTGAAAGAGGAGGATAGAGGCTGTTTCCTATTGGCTGTTCTCATCTGTGGGCGGGGTTTGAGGTTTGGATGAGGCTAATTCTGACCAATCAGATCGCTTCACTGCTCCATTTCCTGTTTGTTACTAAATTAGATCAGTTCACTTTGGATCGATTGCTTCTGCCTTGGCATCTTGGATCATTCCTGCGAATTTTTTTACTGCAAATTTTACACTCTGAATTTTGACCGCTGAATCTGAGGACTCGAAAATATCTATGCTGAAGGTGAAATTTTCATTTTGAATTTGAAACACTTTGAAAATGTACACATGAAATTTCAGCAATTAAAATTCAGTATAAAAATAACTCAAACGTGTTTTTTCAGAGTTAAAAAATACAAAGTGAGAAATTAAACGGCGTTTAAAATTCAAAATCTGATGAAACAAATTATCTTCCATATTCAGTTCTCTGACTGAGTGGGTTCTTTGTATGTGGAGTTTGCATACTCTCCCTGTACATTATTCTCTTTGACTAATCCAGGATAACCTACCTATACTTCTCTTATTAATTCCCACCTTTGATGTTACCGTTTTAATGCTATCTTTGATCAAGGAGAAAACGATAATTATTTTAGACCTTCTTATTTTGATCTCTGCAGAAATACCCAAAACTTTTACCCCCAAAAACAGCCTCACCCAGTTTACTGCGATCAATAACAGAGGGAACCAGCACAGACCTTATATTTCCCACTGCTGGTCTGTATCAACCCACACTATGTACACATGCATCTATTTTAATGTTTCCCCATATTATTGATTAGCTAATCCACTCTGAAACCCAGCTCTCCGTTTTCTCTGGCTCACTGAGTACCATAACTTAATAGATCCCTCTGGGAATAGTATGCGCTGAACTGTGAGACAAAATGTCAGGGTGTGATTGGCCCTGTGAAGGTCTGCATAAATGAGAAGATCTGGGCTTTATTCTGTCCTGTTGTGGAGAATGGGAGGTTGTGGAGATATGGTGGAAAAGGCAGAAGAGAAGGAGGATTATTTGGGTGAAAAAAATATTTGAAATGGGAACAAAGCAGAACTGACAAGCTGGCCGTGGTGCTCCTTCGACTTGCCATGACTGTAGTCCAGTTTCAGCAATTCAAGGCTCAAATTAATGGCTCTGTACCCTTTTTTTTCGCCATGTTGGAGCAAAATTTGACTTGCCCCAGTCCAGAGATATTGTACAAGCAGCTCTCAAAGTCAAAACAAGTGTGATGTGCGTTGTTTGCATGCTAGTTCTTGTTACTTTTACATTTGCGGCAAAACTTGGCTCATCTAAAATAATTTGGATTTTAGATTTTAGAATTCTGAATGCAATAGTTAAGTGAGGAATCATTTTGGACCACTGCATACTGTTTTAAATCGATTAATTTTAAGATATGCTACATTTTCTAGAGATGTTATGCTACTGCATTAAATTCTTGAAGACTTCCAGAAAAATTACTTGGCGCATCTTGATGTTTTCAGAAATTACCAAAAACTAACATGAATCCAGGAATGAAATATGCTAATATACTCCCAAAACCAAAAGCAGATGGAATTAAAAAATGTTTCACCTGAGCCGTCTTTCTTATCAACAGTATTTTTAGTTGTACTTTGCATTTTCCCCATGTTTAAATTGTGCTCTCAGTGAGTAAATACAGACTAATGCCCACATGGAAACATGAATAATCAAAAATCAGTTTCCATTGTACATCACACAATGCGCTATAGAGATGATCGTATTTTACACAACAGCGCCTGTAATCTTTCTTAATAGGCATGCACTCGTCGATTTGAGAACATTTTGCAACCGTGTCCGTGAGGTGAGATCACGCTGCTCAAAGTTTAAGCTGTAACTTGGCTTCCTGTATCCTGCATTGGAAGTTGGGGTCACTGCCCGGAGCCTTTAACCATCAGGTGAAGGGAAGTAAACCAGGCTTAAAATCAAAGCTTGACTCTCTTTATCCTGTTCCAGTCTGATGTAAGACCCACTTCAGTGAAAGTGTGCACCTCGAACTTGCAATTCTCTGAGGCCTAAAGACGTTTGAACTGGTCCACTTGAATCCCGGCTCTTCACCTTGGTCATAAAAAATAGCACATATTATAAAAACTTTCTAAGTGTCTAGTTTTAATTCTATATCTTTACTTTCTCTTATATCATCTGAAATAGCCGGTTCTTCAGCTTCTTCAGCGACTTGGGTTAATGAACCCTTTCACAAAACATTCAGAATTGCTTGTCGGTATTTCATCTGAAATAAAGTGTTTCCAATATTTCCTTATAATTTGACAGTTTAAAAAATATGAAATCAGCTGCCTTAATCTAAGTTTCTTTTTTTAAGCAATGAACTGGATGCCCTGGTTCAGTCCTTGGTTGTCCTGGTGTAGCTCTGGTTTAGCTCTGGTTTGAGCCCAGTTTAGTCCTGTGGTAGATTATGTTTGGTCCTCTTCTAATCCTGTTTTAGTCTTGGTCGAGTCCAGCTTTATTTCTGGTTTTGGTCAATTTTTGATGAGTTGTGTGCAAGTTGTAACGCAAAACGCACAATTTTTGGTCTAAAGTTATGAACCGGGACGAGGGGGCCTATTTACTCTCGCACACTAGTGATGTCCTGTAGAAGTTGGACTCCAGTTGGTGCTGCTTTTCTGTCTCTAACTGTAGAAAACCTTGCGAAATTTGTTTAAATCAGATGACCAGACACTTAAACGGCAAGTGGTCACTTTTTATATAGCGCATCTCCACCTTCGAAGCACTCAAGTCGCTCTATATGAAGGAACCACTCGCTTTTTCACGCACGTATGCAGACACTGGGGGTGAAGTGGGTTAAGTGTCTTGCCTAAGGACACAACAACAGCATTCGGATGGGCGTGCGAACACAACCAGCAGGAAGAGCGCGAGCGAGGAGTCGAAAACAGCTCATTTTCGAACTCCAGTAACGACTCGAGTTATTTATTCCCATGATATCCTTCTTCCGATATTCCTCTGGCTGTAATTAAACGATTAACACAGTGAGACCAAGATCTTATTTTTTGTCTCCGTTACTCATCAGAATTGTCAGTCGCGGGAGACGCATGTCGGTTCACAATGCAAACACGCACGCCGCCTGCTCATTTGTCACGCCGCGGAATTATAACCAATGAAAATGCAATTGCTTGGCATAAATGTATGGAGTGATATACGATGTGCGCTCGAACAGGAGAAGCAGGGGGGTGGAGAGAGACGAAACAAGTGCCAAGAAAGTGCAGTAATAAAACAGAGAAGGGTCCACTCCGCCATCATTCCACTGCTCTTATTTCACACTTAAGTGCAAGCGCTTCATCCTTAGCCTATCGTAGCATGTACTGGACTGTCTCGCTTTAATCGCTATAGGGACCAGTGTCTGAGAATGTCACCGTTTGGGTCTATGTGGTCTACCAATCATTACATTGTTTAAAAAAGAAGCATAGAGTTGTTCAAATATTAACTGAGGAATGAGAAGCTGCATAGATCACATGTGGAACAGGGAAGGAATATGTTTTTATTACATCGTATAACTTGATGAGGCCTGTAAGTTTTTTGTTTTTTTTTAGAGATGCACTTTGTAACTTTTGAGCGAGCAGTTTGCCATTTGCACGTCTCTATGGAGATGCTATTGTTGCCAGAAGTTTTAATAGCATGACATTAAACTTATCTATCTTGTATTACCGTATTTTTCGGACTATAAGGTGCATCTAAAATCATTACATTTTCTCAAAAATCCACAGTGGCCTTATAATCCAGTGGCCTTATGTGTGACCTTTGGTTGTGTTTAACCTCCAACTGATTTGATGTTCTACACATTACGGCTAATAACGTATTACTCCACGAGGTGAATATAAAATAATAAGTGTGGGAACGAATTATAAGATATTAATTTGTGCGCATGTCTGAGACACCTCAAAACAGTCCTGAGAGAGAATGGGCTTCGCCGTTGTAGTTTTTCTGACCAAGGAACAACTACGTATAGATTTCATCATCAGCCAACTTAATACCCCAGGTCACCTCCACGGTGCCGCTGGATGCAGCGAAGTGCCTGAACACATCTGTGAGGACGTGCTCCTTCCTTCTGTTGGTAGTTTGTATTGCGCATGTCATCTCCAGTTCCACACCATGAGGGAATGTGTTCTAACGTGCTCTCATGCTTTGGATATAAAACGCGTTTTAAGACGTTCCCTCACTTTTAATAACTCGTGCGCCGCCTTAACACAAAGCGTGCACACGGGTTATAACTCGTTTGCTTATCGCGCCTTATAATCCGATGCTCCTTATGTGTGGACAATGACACAACTGACATATTATTTGATACTGCGCCTTATAATCCGGTGCACTTTATAGCCCGAAAAATATGGTATTTAAATTACAGGTGTAAAGTAGTTGCCTTTTTACAGATCTGGATTTTCTACATAAATAGTTTGCATAAAGCTATGAAATCTCCATGGAGAGAAGTAAGTAAGAGACAGTCCATCAGAAAATGTTCATCGTACACTTTAACAGGAGAAAACTGGGTAATTAAAAGAACCTTGACTGATCTGATCTTATGAAAATTCTCTGTGACTTGCAATGAAACACTGGCTGTGTTTACGTGCACATTCAAAATCTGAAATTAATCATATTTTTTAAGATATGCAATAATTTTTTTTCAGTTTGCACCTCATTTCAATCATTTTAAAGCTCCAGAAATCAGATAATAATCCTATTTCCATGTGCATGTAAACTTACAAAGTGATCGTTTGCTTCCTAATGAGCACTGCATGTCTCCCCAGAACAGGAGTGTGCTGTATCTGTACTGACAATGGTCTGTGTGAGATTAGGGGTCAAAAGAACACATCTGTCTGTAGTTGAGTCCCAGCAGCATGACCACCTGCCCTCTTTGTACTTGATGCAATCAGGAGAAAAAGGAGCGGAAACCCCACCCGCTGCGCCTCACCTGCTGCTGTCTGCTCAAATCAAAAATGGCCACCGACATTTTACTAAGATGTCCCAGGCATGCAAGAACATGAGTTTAAATCTTAAGTACATACATTTAATCTAGTCGTATTCTTCATAGGTGGTAGTGATTCGGTTTTATAGTTTATCCAGAGTGACGCAAAATTAGAACTGTTGCCATAGCGATTGAGAATTCAACCCACAAAAGCCTTTAAATATCGTCTTGAACAGGAATTTAAATCGTCTGAATGGACAATGGACGGCAGTAATGGAAGCCGTTTCCATTTGTAATGCAGTATAATATAGTATAGTATGAGTTAGAGTCTAGTAAAGTATTAGTCATAGTGGTATTTTTCACTTAAGAACCTATTAAGAAAATATTTGTTGTACTTTTGCACAAAAAAAAAAATCTATCTATTTCTATCTTGTGAGCAGTTGTTGTTGTTGTTGTGAGCTGTTTAAATGAGTTTTGCATTAAAAGGATCTATCTTCATTGTGCATTACAGTAAAAATGCATTTCCTCAAGATCATTTAAAGCAGTGGTCGGCATTTAAGTGCCCGCGGGCCAAAACTGTCCCGCCCTCAATTCTATCTGGCCCGCGAGATGACTCGAATTTACTGTTTTAAAAATATGATTTGAATAATTTATTTTTAAACATCATAAAACATCAAAAAATACAACAATTCCACTGATTTCATGACATTTATTTAAGTGAACCTGAACTAAATGTGACAATTCTGCTCAATCTTAGACTATTTGATGCGTGTCTCAACTGTAATCGGCCTGTGCACGCAATCTTATCCAAAACAAGTGTCCTGTCTCCCTCAACAATCTGCCTGTTTAAGACTATTTTAAAAAGCCACTACTCACTTAATGGGAAAAGTGACACTTCCCTTCGGTCACAGTTTTACGGATGTCGGGCGACAGGGATGTCACTTTTATTCTCAAGCAGTTCTACAGGTTTGTATTGGTCAGACGCTTCCTCTCGTGTGTTTTGATGTGTTCACTGAAGAAAAGCTTGACTCACACATGTAGGTAGATGGAAACATCGTCAGCACGTAAAGGGCGAGTTTCTGAATCCCCGTGTCCTCCTGCGAGCATCCCATCCAGAAATCCTCCTCGGAATGCGCATTAAACGCATCACGAACGCATACCTCTGCTTCCACTCTTCTTTATATGTTCTACTTTCGTTATCAACTTAACTTTTCATTACTTTCGACAATGACATTTTGCATCGACAGCTCGCAGTCTTCAGCTAATAATTCAAAAGAATAAACATCCAGGAATTGCACACATATTTACCGCGGGTTACTAGGCAGGTTGTCGGTTTTCTCGAGACGCAGGAGATGCAGCATTCGGCATAATAGGTCGACCAGTGCAACGTAGAAGCAAATCAATGTTTTAAATGAGATCAAATTAAATGCATTTCAAAAGTTTAATAATGCTCATTTTTAATATGATAGAAAAAATATACCAACTTGTTTTCCCAGAAAATAGACGCCTACATGACCCCTGATTTAAAGGTTCTATATTACACTAAACTGACTCTTGAGAGCTTCCATCATGTTATAATGTTGTTACCTCCTCAAAATCATACCTGAAATTGTGTTTTATTTATTCACAAATGTTGGAGTAACCCTTTATTATTAGTTTGTCTACATCTCCAAAGCTCAAAATGCTCTGTTCCACCTTGTGATGTCATGAAGTGGTAGTTTTCAAGTAAACAGCTCCTTTTACCTTTTATTGAAAGAGTCCGGAGTATGAAAAAAACACAATGGAGCACTTCCTGTATTATCACATGACATCATAAGCTGTGAATGAACCAAACACAACTCCAGGAATGATTTAGATGAGGAAACCACATTATAAAATAGATCAGAAAGCAGCGTAATGTGGGTCCTTTATGAGAAATGGCACACTGCTTCCGTTTTAAAAGCAAATCCACATAGATCTTGGAATGTCAGGACACGTTTAATAAGTCGCCTGAATAATCCTGGCACCCGAGGGTAGACACGTGTTTGCTTCTGTTTTCCGAAATGAAAAATCACCTGAGGCCTCGCCCCAACCAGTCGGCGCTGACCTCGAAACAGATCCAGACGTCGCAGGTGCTGTACCACAAAGACACACACAGCAGTGATACATCTGCAGTATCCAGTGTGTATACGACGGCTTTACTGGGGTTTTAGGGCAACATAACGCGACTGATAGTCTTTAAAACATTTATTCTTTTCTCCGGTGACCTCCAAACCCATATATTTAATCTGAGATGTGGATTACGCTGTATTGATTAGCCTGTTTTGTTCATTTTGGAACCATTTGCAGACTCGAAGATTTTCAATTTGGTAGAAATGTTAAGGTCACCATAACCTCACAGGCCTTTCCAGTAGATTGGACAAAAAAAACCGAGCTATTTTACCTTTTTCTTTGAATTCTCTATACAGTATTGTCGAGGGTGGATTAAACTCATAGTTAATTTATATATTAACTTAATTATTCAATCTGTTTCAACCACTATACGTGAAACATTTAACACTATTGGCTCTAAATATAATAATGATGGGATTTTTGGCTTTTTTATGGGATCTGGAAGGGACTGACTATTTTTACATGTATTTATTTGACAACAGCCAACGAAATAACTCATTTTATCCACAGAAAAATGACCTACGCATACATTTTTTTTTTTATGGTTGAAACTGAAAGTGGAAGTGTCTTTACCTTTGATATGATGTATAATCTAAATAAACTGATGCAGAACAATCATTAAAATTTAAGAACTAACTGTTATTATGTCTTCACTAAAATACATTACTAGACAATATATAATTTAACTGTAAAATATCAGACTTTAAAGCGGCTGTACCCTATTTAACTCATCTATGAAGTAAAATTAGCTTAGCCTAGTACAGATAAAGAGGGATTCCAGCTGACGTCAC
>KN494799.1:4665-22115 GCA_000787155.1 Scartelaos histophorus | reverse complement strand
ATCCACTGCCAATAAGGTTGAAAATCTTATGCATTTTCGTATAATTGTGTGTGCTGCAAGACTGGGGTTGTTTTTAAAGCATTTTGTGCTACATTTTGTATGAAAAGTGCTTTATAAATAAAGACTGATGATTTGATTTTTTCTAAAACAGTTTCATAACTATAAAAACCACTGCAAAACTGAGAGACCCTCCAATCTTCATAGCAGCAATGTAGTATTTTTAAAGCCTAAGTGTAAGATGCAGTGTTCTTCAAAGTATAAAAAGGGTCAAATAAAATATAAAAGCCTTTGCATATTTAACACATTGACCCTGAAAAGGTTTATCAAAGTAATTTTTCTTGGTCTTGTTGTAATTTAATAAATAGTTGGTTTATTTTTAGGTTTTTCATTTGCTTGTTTAGACATAGTGTTAGCTTATTGTCATCTATTGAGTGGATGCTAATTGTACCTGAGAATCTTAACACATCCTCACGAGTTTCCTCCTCTTTGACCTTGTCCTTCTGAGTAACGTTCTGTTTAAAGTGTGACTAACTCTGTTGATCTGCCTCCATCTGCCTGTTCTCCTCCAACAGCTCGACCGCCACACACACCACGCCAAAAAGGTCAAAGTTTGAGCTCATGCAACAAGTTTTATTTCACAATAATTAGAGCCTTGATATTCTGAGACATAAAAAAAGATGATTAAATTAGGGCATGGATAATGAGTAATAACTTTAATATGCACTTGTATATTTTGTAGTTCAGGGGTAAATACAAGTAACATGAAAATACACAAAGTTGCATAATTCCCTTACAGACCACATATTATGCATTCTTGTGAGATGCTTTTGGTCACCTTGGGATTAGTATTTCATATTTTCTTAATATAACGTCTGTATTTGGAAAAAAAAAGTTGAGTTAGTTTACCTATGATGCAACAAAATGGGCACTATTTATTTATTTATTTAGAGTCTTACACTGATCAGCTTTAAAACACAACTCAAACTATGGCTGAAAACCAACCAGTCATGTGACCACTAGACTGTGTTTGTGCTGCTTGTGTTGTGTGTTGTATTTTTATGTATTTGCTGCCTAGGGACAATGAAAATGAGCTTTGTAGCTAAAATCTGGCATATTTACATTTGTTTTATACTTATGTTCATTAATGTGCATTGTCCCTATCAAATAAATACATAAATAAATAAATAAATAGTTTACCTATGATGCAACAAAATGGGCAGTATGCAAAGTTCAAACAGAGCATTTTTGTGTGATTGTGGAAGACAACTACGCATCGATTAATTATTATGGTACCAATATTGAGTTTTAAATCTATTCCTTAGTATCGTAACACTAATTGAAATGCAGTTTATTTCCTAATTAAAGGTGCACTATGTAACTTTTCTGGTGGAGGGTTCACCACCTGCTTGGCTCCATTAAATCTATCAATATCCATCTTACGTTTAATCACTTAGAGGTGATTTTATTGCTAACATCCATTTTATTTATTTTTTTGCAAACATTATCTTTATTGTTTTTTCTTTTTATAATGAAATCAAACAAATACACATGTAATTTAAACAATCAAAAAAGAAAAACTAAACAAAAATAACCATAATACCTGGATGTACAAAATCAAATTGGGGACAATCATTTATGCTTGTTCATCAAAAACAAATACAGTGGTTACAAGTTATATATTCAATATAGCAGAGAGTCAAAAATGGTTTTAAACATTTTCCATGATCTTTGTCAAATCTGTCTATATATTCTATGAATAGATCCCAAATTTTTTGAAAGCTCTTTTGTTTTTGTTTTATTGTATAAGTAATTTTTTCCAAGGGCAGAGTTCTGAATAATTCAGACAACCACCTTCCTATACTTGGTTTATTAATATCTTTCCAACATATTGCGATCAATCTTTTTGCCAATAGTATACATAAGTCAATAAATATTTGTTGAGTTTTTTTAATCCTCAAAGTATTTGAATAAACACCAAAAATAAACAGGCGTGGAGTCAGTGGTATCTGAATATGCAATATCTTTTGAATATGTTGTTTTACTTCTTGCCAGAATAACTGTATTAACACATTTTTACTGTGAGCAGCTGGCTTGCCTTTCCACAGATCTGACCTGCTTGGCCTGATGGCGATGGAGACGTTCAGTGTTAAACGGTAAATACAGCTCTTTCTACCTTCCACCTTCAAGGCTCTAAGCATCAAAGAACTACTCACCTGTTCATGCAGACACTGGGGGAAAGGTGGGTTAAGTGTCTTGCCTAAGGACACAATGACAGTATTTATCCGACCACCCAGCCAATGATGTTTACGTCGAGAGCGGGATTCGAACCGCCAACCTTGGTTCTATCTGGTTCTGCATATCCAAGGCAAAGCAGGTGGCAAAAGGTCCAGGTTTTGGCATGTGCCCACGTCGTAGCTTTAACTTCTCCAACAATTCTAATGTTTATGTTATTTAGTGTAATGTGTGAAATCTATTATATATTCCCACATGTGAATCCGTGCCAACTTCGACAAACAAGCGCATTGTTGTGATCGCAGGAAATCGCAGGGGACTGAGTTAAATTTGCACCTCAGATGGACCCAATGCAAGTCTATATATTCAACCGCCAAGGCTTTGTTTTCTGTGGACAAAAATAGACATCATTGTAGTTTCATCGCTGTAGTACCTGGGCAACCCTCTCTCTCTCTCCCCCCAGTGATGCATTCAGGTGCTGCTCGTAAATAAGAGGTCTGTTTTTGGAAGCCAGGTGGTGTCTTGGTGGGAAGGTGGTGTAGAGGAGCCAAACAAACTGTTGAGCTAGTTAGGGAGCGTCAGAGTAGGAGTGCACTGGTGTGAACAGCACTATTGTGGCGAAATGTCAGAGGACGCCTTCTGTTCCAGATCTGACTAATAACGAACAGACACAACACAAAAGCAGCCCTAAACAAGAGCTCTTATAGGTGCTTCACGTGGGAATACTGTCGATGTGTTTTAAAGTGTCTGTATTATGCTATTTTGTGGTCGATGTATTAAGTAGATTTGGTCTGTGGTCTAAGCCCCAGTATCTGTGACACAGAGCCTTTGCATAGTCTGCATTCAGAGTTCAAGGCCCTAAATAAGAATGAGTGTAATTGTGAAATAGATGCTGTGTGTCAAACAGTCAAACATTGACCTTTTCCTCAAGCAGTACAATGGTCCCGACAAAGCTGTGAACGGAGAGCAGACAGATGGTCACAGAGAAGCACAGGATTCGTCACTTTAAATAGTGATTGTACATTAGGCAGAAGGTCAGACATGAGTGAACATGTGATTAAGTCCATTGAGACAATTCAGACATAAAGCACTGAAGTGTGTAACTGACAACACAAAGGCCGAACACACAGTGTCATGTCTGAATGGTCCTTGTTAATATGTGGGACTAGATCACAGACACGATTACCTTCATGATGCTGTTATTATCATAAACTTACTGAATACAAAACTGTCCACACATGGTAATAATTTCATATGAAGTATTGTTAAGGCTTATGATGTTATAACATGTTACTATCATGACATTTTATAATACATTTGTACTACAGAAAAATGGGATCTTTTTAAGCAGATGCCTGTTGTGGTTTGGTACTAACTTGTGAGCACAGAGCAGTGTGTAAATGTGTGTAAATGTTGGATGACCTCAGCACACACAGTGTGACGCCTGCCTCTTCCTCATGTGAGGAGGTTTCTATGGACTGGCTCTTACTGATACACAGGTACACTGAAACACTGGTATACAACAGTCATTGTTTATTGAGGATGCCCAACACGATGTACAATTCTAATGATTTACAGGACTTTTCCTGATTGCATTGGCCAGTCTGTGTTGTTTTTTTATTTCCATGTTTGACTTGCTGCACAACAGTACTAAATGACACCATGTGAGTTACTTTCATTTCTGTGATAAAATGTGTCTCCTGCACAGCCCCTGGACCTAATGTTGCCACTTATGTCCAGACTCTTATTAGATGTGATATCATGAGGGTCCCATATGAATTATTGATAAGGACAGTGAAGGTTTATACAGCAGGCGGTTGTAAATAAATCCTGAGCTTCTTTGCCGCTCAGTGCAACAATTGTAAAACACATGTCTTGTACTGACCAGCTGGGTTCAGTCAAGTGTGCGCTGCTCTTTGTGACCCTGTGCAACAGTGGAGTCATCAAAACAAGCTGCAGCCTGGTGCGTGTGCCTGCAGCCCGATCTCCGGCGGAGCCTCTGTAGCCTCCTCCAGGCCTGGTCCAGCCTCAGCGCTCTGCCCGGCTGGCCTGGGTCCCAGAGGGCAGGCCGTGGATGGATGGGCCTGTCGCCGACTCCACTTTCTGTCCAGATGGCACACTCTGTCGGGGGAGCGGGTGCCAGGGGAGGAGGCACCCTGACGTCACCCTGAGAACACGCCCACTGTGATCGGATCTCCCAACACCTGTGGACTGAGGGTCTGTCGAGTCACATTCAGATGACTTTATTACCCCCGCCAGGGGCAGTTAGTTTGAGCAGTAAAACCCAGAGTAACAAACAAACATTGAACACATGGAGCAACTGTGAACCAAGAGGAGCTCTGAGGTCTGAGAGGCACCAATAAAAAGACATCACATCCATGTAATCCAACTTAAAAGGCAAATACAAGTGGGATTAAACATTTTCAAATATTGTTTTGAATAGTGAACAACACAGTGATGGGCTGTGAGCAGTAAAGAAAGCCAAAAGCAAGCCAAGTCTGCTGCACTCCTGTGATTTTAGAGCTGATTTAAACAATAAAATTAAGACTAGACTTGACTTTGACTGAGAGGCTGTAAAACCAACAAATAAAAGAAAAAACACAGCAGCTCAACAAAGGACTGACAAAAGCAACACAGAATGGAAGGAATGGAAGGTACTGTTTCTGCTATGACAAAAGATGCAGCGTTTACATCATATTTAAAGGTGCATTGTTTAACTTTTCTGGTGGAGGGGTATCCACTTGTCTCCATGGAGATGTTATTACATTATATATACCCATATACCATTTATTCATTAGGGGTGTTTTTATTGCTCAAAAATACAACAACTGCTTCTGTGAATGGGACGACGCTCCACAGATCTGAACTGTAATATAGTGTAGTGCTGTAACCTGCTTGTCTCCCTCATGATAGATACTTCTGTACTGTGGAACATTCTAGACAAAGCAATAACATTTCCATGGAGACATGCAGGTGGCGGACCCTCCACTAGAAATGGTCATCAAAAAACATGCCCAGATACTTAAGAAGCATCTGAAAGTTTCATGTCCACTAAGAAGAGACTTATATTTCCACAATTACATGACATTATTAACTTGTATTCATTTCATTGTAACATTTGCATTATTGGAATATTTTTTAATATTGTGGTTTCGTATGTATATGGAACAGTACATTTGGGGCTCTCTCCATTTTTCACTTTAGCCTCTTGGACGGATTAAACAGAATTGATTATGCGATTCTTTTTTTTTTTTTTTTAACAGATGCACAAATGTATTATAACAATTCTGCCAAAAATACTTTCATATAAAGATTGTCATTTATACTGGCCAAAGAAAAGATTTGTGCTTTCAAAATACTTTTAAGAAATTGGGGTGTAGTTTTTGCCATCTCTGCCAAAAAACTAGAAATACTACTTTTACATAGGGACATTTACAACTTTGCAAATGTTTTTCCCAGCAGCCACTTAGAGCAAAAGTCCCATTTTCCCAAACTACCATGTTGTGCACGAACTTTCAGAAAGGTTCTTCAGATGTAGCTACAAAAATATGTGTTGGATTGCGTTTGACATTTGATTCCAGATACGAGTACAAGGAAAAAGCATCAGCGGCGACCGGCATCCACTCAGATCGAAAAGGAAGTGATGTGAAATAAGTGCAATGTCGGCCATTTTGTCCGCTACATGGACGTGGATCAATAAACAGGAACTGGCTTTCATCTGTCGCCATAGACACGTGCGGAGCAAAGGCCGCGACACTCACCTCCAATCCTGCTTTTTCTCTTTAAAATGACTGAGCTGGGAATTTTCACCAATCAATACTCAAAGACCCTGCAGCCGAGGATTATTTTTTCCATGTATTTGAGCAAATCTCTCTTGCCTCAGTACAAATATATCGTATAAACAGTTTTTAAGGTCAAAATATGTCAGCTGTGTAACGTCCGCATCAAATTATAAACCGTTTAATATTCCGATAATCAGGAAATGCACAGTTAGCATTTAAGTTGTCTATGAAAAGAGCTTCTAATGTTTAAAATGAGTTAGTTTTGTTATTCACTTTTTACAGTAAACAGCGTCTTTAAGCAGTGGTGGAAGGTAAAGTTAAAGTACAAATGTTAAAGTACAATACTTATGTGCAAATTTCATGTATCTGAGTTAGAGTAAAATTTCACAGTGGATACTTTCAACTTTTACTTGGCTACATTTGGGGTCATGTATCTGTACTTTCTACTCTACTACATTTTACTACTTTTTACTATTTTACTACTACATTTTAGATCTGGACTGAAAAGTACTTTTCTTTATGGTGTGAGACTTTTTGAAATTGTATTTTATAGCAGATTTTATTTGAGTTTGCATCCTCACTTTGAGCAAACCAAACAGACAAAAGTAGCTAGAAAAATTAATTTAGAAAAAAAAATCCCCACACTATATTTCATCCTTTAATTGTTCTAAAAAAAGGAAAAAAAGAAGAAAAAACAGAAAATACTTTTACTTTTTACTCTTTAAGTCATTTTTTTAACAGTTAAGTAGGTTTTTTCATGTGATACTTTTACTTTTATCAGAGTAACCTTTTGCCCTTGTATCTGCACTTTTACTTGAGCAAAGTATAATTTTGTACTTCACCACTGATGAATTAAAGTAGTAAAGTAGCAATAATAGTGGTCGTATCCATATGCAACAATAGCACTAGGCAGTACATTGTAAAAGCAGCAATTTATAAATTAAAAAAAATATTTAAAAGTGTAAAAAAAGTAAGCAACAATCAGGTTTGGTGTCACGTTTTATCAAAATTCTATGTAGAAGCAACAAAGACTCCCTTTTTTTTATGGTTCCACATTAGAGTTTGAAATTGAAAGTGGGACGAGTTGACTCAACACACTGTAGTATTTTGTATTCAAGGCTGGCTAAGCTTCTGTTGTAGGGAGTATTATACCCTTTGAGCCCGACTCAAGGACTGAGCCGGCAGCGTCCTCGATACTGTAGCACAAACTTTCAGCCTTGAGTAAAAATTCCGTAAAACTTTATTGAACTAAAATACTGCAGGATTAAAATCGGTCTGTGAAATTGCGACAAAAATGACAAAAATAAATCCATCCAGTACGTTATGTCATGCACCGGTCATTGAACTGATTCATATGTTCCAAAATTCATATAGCTCAATTTTCGCCAAGTCCTCAGAAAACCCACATGAGAAGCCTGCTATTGGCAAGAACAATCAGAAACAGTCATGGATACAAAAATAGCTGTAAGACATAGACAGGAAATAAAGTAGATGGAGCAGATCACGACCATTACGGCTTTTTGTAAGACTCCCACTCACCCACCATCGCACTTATGTCAGAAAAGAAAAACAGGAACCAAAATTTTCCATCCCGGTGTTAAATGAGGTTAGAGATAATTTACCGTATTTGTGAATTTCAGGTTCCGTTTTGAGCAGCAAAACAGACGTCGCTCTGCCTGGAATATTCCACAGTAAGACAATAAACATCTTTTTACTTTTATTACATTACAGCTGGTTTTATAGCTCAAAAATACCAAGAAAAACAGGTGAACGGGGGAAGCCTCTCCAAGATCTCACCTGTAATTTGCTGTAGTTTGGTCTCCATGAAGGTAGAAAGATTTAATGCTGTACTGTGGAACATCCTAGACAAAGTAATACACAAAGAAAAGCATCTGATGGACATTCCACCAGAAAAATTATGCAAAAATAACGCAAAAAATAAGGTGACCAGATGTTCCTATTTACACGGGATAGTCAGTTTTGAGTCCCGTGTTACCTATTCCACATTTTTTCAAAAACCATTGATTTGTCCAAGTTTTATACAAGAAATGTTCCTATTTTTGCCCAATCTAATACTTGTCGACAGCAAAGAGAGGCCTATATTGTCATTTTTTGAAGTAAAATACAGAAAAGCTGCTTAAAAATGACCAAAAACACAAAGAAAATGTGGATATACTGTTTCACATGTTAGTTGCGAAAATGTAAAAATTCTCATTAACTACATATTCATTTCACATTTTTATTATTACCAACCCCTCAAACCGAAAGTGTCTCAGGTTTTTTATTTTGGAATTCTGGTCACCGTAAGCAAAAGTTTACACCACAGACTGTAAATGGATAAAACTAACCCGCTAGCCGCCATGTTCCAAATGAAAAGTGTTCATGGGGACGCTTCAGGCTCAATTGACTTTACATTGAAAAATGTTTACCTCTATCTCTGTAACTCCTGCAGAAAGCTAATCAGGAAGTGTGTGGTTAGCATGTTGTTAGCTGTTAGCTTTACTGCGATGGTTGAAAAGCACTTGAAAACTTGCGATGAGTAATCAGAAAAGATAAGTGAGGAACAATTGCAAACTGTGTCTTACAATGTTTGGATTTAGCTATTTTATCCTTAAATAAATTCCTATTCTTAATACAGGAATGTGCTACTATGCTTGCCCCTGTGAGCTTCATTTGACTGAAGCCGAACGCTATGGGTGACGTCACGTTCCTTTAGTTCACTTCTTTATACAGTCTATGGTTCACTTTTGGCAATGCACTGATGGGTTGGTACTAGCTGACGCACTTTTGCTTATTCGTAATTTGTGATTTTTGCAGATATTGGAAAAAATATAGGATAAAAATGTATAAAATCTTCTCAAGTTGCTAAGAGGTTTTGAATTGTGAATTGCACGATCCGAACTTCCGATCGTTCTGGAGCCCATGGATACTTGGCAAAGCCCCTGCACTCTCCATTTAAGCTGAACATATGACAAGAG
Source organism: Scartelaos histophorus (assembly GCA_000787155.1). NCBI lineage: Eukaryota > Metazoa > Chordata > Actinopteri > Gobiiformes > Gobiidae > Scartelaos > Scartelaos histophorus. Next base: position 13,123 of record KN494799.1, on the reverse strand, counting down.
GAAGTACCGCAGCGCTCGTCTTTCTCTTCGCTTCTATCTGTTGCTGAATCGGTTGCCATGACGACACTCTTACATCCCCAGCTGGTCAGCAGAGCAGTTTGACTAAGCTATAGCCCAAGTGTGCGCGATGGAGAGGACTCATTTGGTGGCAGAAACTGTCATTTTAACGACAACTTTGGAAGTCCTTGGCGGTGCTCCCTCCCGCTGAGACGCCCGGGCCCTTTGCTTCTCCGCTGCACTAGACGGGATTCAGTGGAGCTCGAGAACATTGATTTGAGCATTTTAAACTTGGGTGATGAAACATTTGCACGGCAGTGTGGGGAAAAAAACTGCTCCAGATATGGGTGATTAAGGCGGGATACAGTTAACCTTTCAGACTATCGTTTTGCCATTTTGACGGCTGCAAATCAGATACTCGCAAAATATCAGGTTTTTCTTGAGGAAAATACAGCTGCAGTGTGTGTGTAAAGGGCAGGGCAGTTTTCTCTTTTGTTTCGATGGTGAAAGGTCCAATATGACACAAAATTGACTCTTGTGAGTTTTAAGTCATGTTGAAATCTCCTCACAAACACACCTGGAATCATGTTTTGTTTCATTCGCACATTTAAGTAAACCTTTATTATCAGTTTGTCTATATCAATGAAGCTCAAAATGCTCCGTTCTACCTTGTGATGTCATGAAGTGGTAGTTTTCAAGTTAACTGCGACCTACCTTTAGTTTGGAAGAGGTTGGCAATTCAAGGGCTACAATGATCCAAATGAGTCTACTGAAGGTGTATGGAGTTTAAAAACGCAATAGAGCACTTTCTGTATTAGCACATGACATCACAAGGTGGAACAGAGTGTTTTCAGTTTAAGATTCAATTCAATTTATTTTTGAATAGCCCAAAATCAACAATAGCTATCTCGCGGGCTTCACAAAATTGTTAATTTAGCAAACAAAGATGTCAGAGAATGAAGCAGAATAAGAAAAATAATAATTAATTAATAATTCAAAAAATACAGAATGTCCAACAACAAGCAGGCAAATGGATAATTGTCCCAGCATCTCCTGTCAAAAAAAAAAAAAAATGAAAGATAAAAACTCTTTGAATGAAACAAACTGCAACTCCAGGTCTGTTTGTGATGAGCAAACGTTATAACGAATCAGAAAATAGTGCAAAACGCGCCCTTTAAAGCCTCTAGGTCAAGTAAGATCTACGAAGAGGCAAGCCCCATCAAACTAAGAACGTCTTTCAGTGCATTTGTGAGCAATAAAAACATGTTTCGTTGCATAAAATGATTTAATGCCATAGAGTGAAACATTTCAGTCAAAGCGATAAAAGACTCGTACATCATGGGAAAAGTGGAAAAAGGGTATTGCATAGGAGGGTTTTGGGTACAAGTGTCTGTTGTGTTGTATTCGTGATCAATTATTTGTGGGAAAAAGCAAGAGAAACATGTGGATGATGAAAAAGACCAACTTGGGCACAGATGTTTGTAATATCTAGAATGCTGAGGTTGAATCTGAAAACAGAGCCTCAAACTGCATATTGTATTTAACACAGGGGAGTGGGAAGGAAAGGGGAGGAAGAGGTTTTTTATTGTTCTTGTTTTGTTGCTTTGAGGAAGTGCAAAATATAAACTCACTTTTAAAACCAAGTACTGTGTTATAGACTTAGAATCATTGTAGTTTTATGATTTAGTTTGCTCGCTTATGCTTTGCAGCTAGCATCATGTTACTTCATCAAAAACGTACCCAGAGTTGTCCAATGCTCAAAATGCTCTGTTCCACTTTGTGATGTCATGATGTAGTGGAGGTTTTCAAAATAAAAGCCCTCGGTTCACCTTTAGTTCCGTAGAGATCGGCAATTCGGCAAAAGGGAAAAATCATTAAAATTATTCCAATGAAAGTATATGGAGTTTTAAAACACACCTTGTTTAACCGCGTGACATCACAAAGTGGAACAGAGATTTTACGTTTAAGAAAAGAAGCCTTAATATGCAGTTTGAACATGTGTGAATGAAACAAAATAAAATTACGGATATGTTTTTGACAAAGAAACATTATAACACAGATCAGAAAACAGCAGCATTTAGGCTGTTTAAGTGTTTGAGTTTGTAGTAAACCTGTGAATATCAAGGTTATCTTTTTTTTTTTTTAAAGAACAGAAAAATAATAAATTAGTACACAAAATTTTAAGCAATTCACATTTTTTCTCCCAATAAAATCACATTTTTAATAGCTATGCCGATGCTCTAGGTCCGTTGTAAACTAATTTATTCAGCGATACTGTGAGAGAGACATTACTTTGCTACATTGAATTTGCAATAATGGTACTTTTATTCCCACTAATAATATTTTGAATACAGTGAAACATTTTTGATATAAGGCAGTAATTGATTGAAGCTGGGATTAAATGAAAAGTCTTGTTTTCTAGCACAAGTGAATCAGTGAGGTCAGTACATTCATCTCAAGTTTCAGTTAAGATTTCCTGATTTATCCTTGTAATAGTTTCTTCAAGTCCTGCCCGATCCCTTGTGTCCTGAGCTGCTCCAGGCTGTAGTAGCGGTGGGCGACCCCTCCCTCAGTGACCACCACCACCCGGACCCCGTGGGCGTCGTCCCCCAGCTGGCACCCGATGGCCGAGCTCACCACCACGTCCAGGCCGCCGTGGCACCCGCCGGCGTTCCTGTGGTAGTGTCCGCAGAAGACGGCCTTCACCCCTGGGACGCAGCGGGACACAACGGGAGAAGGGAGTGTTACGCTGTGGACTTCTATTCACTGCAAGAGGAGAGTGAGGAAGGGTGTGGAGGACTAAAGGGGAGAGTGAGGAAGGAGGAAGGGTGTGAAGGACTAAAAGGGGGAAGGAGCAAGGGTGTGGAGGACTAAAGGGGAGAGTGAGGGAGGAGCAAGGGTGTAGAGGACTAAAGGGGAGAGTGAGGAAGGAGCAAGGGTGTAGAGGACTAAATGGGAGGGTGAGGAAGCAGGAAGGGTATGGAGGACTAAAGGGAAGAGTGAGGAAGGGTGTGGATGACTAAAGGGGAGAGTGAGGAAGGAGCAAGGGTGTAGAGGACTAAATGGGAGGGTGAGGAAGCAGGAAGGGTATGGAGGACTAAAGGGAAGAGTGAGGAAGGGTGTGGATGACTAAAGGGGAGAGTGAGGAAGGAGGAGGGACCTGGAGGACTAAAGGCAGAGTGAGGGTGAAGAGGGGAGGGGTCTCTAGGACTAAAAGGGAGAATGAGGGTTGGAGCAAGGGTGGGGTCAGAAGGACTAATGTGAAAAGTCAGGGGGAGGTGGAGTGGGGTCTGGAGGTATAAGGAACATTGTGGTCACACAGGTATTCACATTTCAAACCGTTCCCCTGCAGCCTGGTGTTTGTGATCAGAAACGGTCCAGTACAGTGTGATGTCACATAGTACTTGAAACTGCAGTTGCCAGTGCAATGAGAAAACAGACTTTCACACACAGTTTTTGACTGTTCTGATCAGAAAGCTACAATTAAAACCCCATGTACACAATTTATAAAGTTTATGTGTTGTTTAATTCCACCTTAATTTAGCTGGTATAATCTAAAATGACCCTGTAATAGACTTAGACTTAAACTTTACTGATCCACAAGGGACATTTTTTGGGCACAGTAGCTCACACATCACAATATATTAAATAACAGAGAGGAAAAATATAAATAGCAATACTAAATTCTAAATAAAATAAGTCCCAAAAATGATAGTAAGAGACAGGTGTCAAATCAAATAAGGCATAATTATATAAATGTAAACAGACAAATAAAAATAAAAATGAAAGTAGAATAAAGAAGTCCCTGTCTCTAACACAGTTCAGCTGCAAGAAATAACCACTGTTCTTCAGTTTGCACTTTTCCAAATTCCATCAAAATGATAGAAATGGTTTTGAAGTTTGAGGTGTGGTGGAGTCTGCAGCCTGATGCCTGGTGCAGTCACTTCAGTGAATCCACTATATTTTAAAGGCTGCACAACAAGCCTCACTCTGAATGAGAACAGGGACGGAGCTGTTCCACCAGCTCTGTCAAATTGTGAATGTGAATTTGTTGTTTTTCTTTGGAGGAAAACCAATTTAGACTTTGCAACAAGTTTGTTATTTTGGCCAGTTTCACTTGTAAAATGGCAAACAAACAGAATACTCACCAAGAAGGAAAAAAGAGAAAGAAAATACTCAGGTTTCAGATCAAGAATGCAAACTAATGCATAATAAATATATAGCCTGTAAATTATTTAAAAGATAATAGGGCCTGATATTGTCACAGATGATCCAAATCACAATATGCCAATTTTACCTCAAATACAAAAAGTGTATTTGAGGTAAAATTCACTTTCATTCAAAATTCACAATTCACAAGTGTAAAATTCGGAGTACTTGAATCTGGATGTACCCTAGTAGAATAACCAACCAGGACAATTTTTCATCATGACTTAAAGCTGGGGTTGCTGACTTTGTGACTTAAGTTGTGCATCTACTGCCACAGTTTTCTTTATCCTCTGAAGATCATTCATGTGAACACTAGCAACGTGCTGAAGGATTTGTGAGAGGAACTAGTGAGATGATTTTAAACACTTATGTCCAACAGAGCCTCCCAGGACTGATGTGTTTAGAACTGTTGTGCACACATCCTGGTACTGACTCTATCCCATTCATTTTAATGAGGCATCAAAAAACAAAAAAATGCATTCTGACATTTGTGGACAGCACAACTTTTCTGGTGGGGAGTCCTGTACCTGCTCGTCTCTATGGAAATGTGATTGCTTTGTCTAAAATGTTAGACAAAGAGAGAGCTCACCTACCCACAGAAGGAATTACCGTATTTTGCAGACTAAAGGGGCATCTAAAATCATTAAATTTTCTCAAAAATCAACAGTGGCCTTATAATCCAGTGGCCTTATGTGTGACCTTTGGTTGTGTTTAACCTCCAACCGATTTGATGTTGTCCACATTAGTCTAATAAGGTATTAGTGGGCGAGTCAGGAGGAGTAATATGTTGGCCACATATAGGGCGACTGTGCAACATACCGGTAGTTCTGCCGTGTGCTGTACAAGGACCCAAAATGCACCTGTTAAGAGACATGCACCATGCAGATTTCAGGTTTTGTATTTTAGTGTTAAAACTGAACAATGTTGAGAGGGATCCGGGCATGTTTGATGCCCAAATCACCAAATGTTAAACTTGTATTTTTTGCTACAACTGAGAGTTATTGTAAATGACCTGAATAAAGTTCCAATTTATCCGACACGCGTTTTGTTTCTCTTATTGCGCCTTATAATCCGATGCTCCTTATGTGTGGACAATGACACAACTGACATATTATTTGATACTGCGCCTTATAATCCAGTGCACTTTATAGCCCCAAAAATACGGTATTGTATTTTTAAGCAATAGAAACAATGAACGTAATGTTCATAAATGTTCGATGGATATGTTTAATGTAACACTATGGAAAAGCAATAAGATGGATAAGAAAAGCTGCGCAGTGCATCTTTAAATGTATCATGCATTTAACAAGAAGTAATTATGATCAATTGCAATTTCCACTTCCAGTTTCTAAAGTTCACTCATGTTTACAGGTTGTGATGAACTAAAACTAAAATTCTACTGTCAAACTACAGTGGCGTGCTATATTTTTGGTGCATTATTGTCCGGGATAAAGTTCAATTTAAGAAACAAGGCTGTTAGCATTATGCTACTTTAAGTGCTAATGTTAATAAAGTATGCAAAACAAAGCTACATGTGGTAATAGATTCTAATAGTGCTTTGGTATTTGTGGGTGAGTGGCTGTCAGTCGTAAAAACAGCCTTGGGTTTTCATAGTTTGCGATATTTAGAGGCTAACACTAATGCCGCCATTAAAAACGCATTGGCGCTAACGTACGGTACAGTAATAGCACGTATGAGTTACAATGCTACCGCTCTGTTTACAAACACTGGAAGGGGCTAATTTTAGAAAAGAGCCAAAGTACAATAGTAAAAGATCTGAATAAAACAAAAAAGATAACAATTATGTAATGTTACTAGGAAAACAATGTAAGTGCTGTTGCTACACTGGACGTCTGCGCCATGAAACAGGCCTGAATCATCACTACGCATAATCAAACTGCTCCAAAACAAAAACGACCTAAATCTGTATTACCAGTCGGAGCTATGCGAGGACAGTGGTGGGTGCACACTCCGGTCTCATAAATAATTCATGACGGGGAGATAAAAATTGACGTTTTGGGACATGTGTATTTATACAGTGGGCTGAACTCATTTACAGTCCAGACCTGGGGCAGTTCTGTCAGGACCACTTGTGACAGGCTGTCCAAGACCGCCGCTATTAATATGTTTGTGCAACTAGGCTAAATTGCTTTTTCGGATAACGTTTTTGCATGAGGTGAGACTGAAAGTGTGTACAAATAAAAACAAGCTGGATCGTAAAGTCTTCCTGTACGCAGGCTAATATCACGGTTAAAGAATAATACGCTCTATTCGCGCGATGACGACTTCCGGTGTAGTTGCCGACACCGGGCTCGCCGACCGACCGAGATAAGAAACACTGAAGTAAATGTGATGTAAAATGAAGAGTGCATATGTATGTGCTGTTCGGAATCTACTTGGAGTTGATATGTGGCTACAATGACACGTAAATGAAGAAAACTGGACAATTTTCTAATTTTTCCTTCCTAGTTTGTGACGTAAGCATGAATAGAACTTATAACAAAGAAGCAAAAATACACGTCTTTGATATGGTTTGAATGGCATTACTAGTGGTTGGTGAGGTTTTATTTTTATTTAGCCTACTTTACTTTGCAGATTGAACATATGATTCTACTTTCATATAATAAAGATGTGGGAAAAAAATCTGATGCTTTAAGGGAGATATAGAAAAGCAACTTTAATGATTTGACCATGTTATAATTACTCTAGCTTCTTATATTTGAAGTTTAATTTTGAGTGATTCAAGCGTGTTTGAGTGATCTGTATTCTCCTGCATTCACAATCATCTTTCCCAATCCTCCATACACACCCACGGCGCTGTACACTTCAGCTTTTTTATGGCTATGAATTGGCTTAGAAAGATGTCAACGGGCAAAACCAACCACAATACTCTATAATAAAATACAAACAGAAGTTATATGTTGAGTGTGCTCTGTGTATTTCCTGAGTAATGGTATTTATAATTACTCTGGAGTCCCAAGTGGCCAGAATAAATGCAGCTGTAATATAAAAGTCAAGGCTCACCTGATGACTCATTTTGCTGACTGTCGAAACATCCCAATCCACAGAGGGCGGAGGTGGAGCGAGCCAGATACAAACACATAGTAAATATATAGCGTAACCTTGTAATTGTGATAAATGAGACGGCTTCAAAACAAATGTACAGATTTCCCTGTTGAGCGATCTGATGTGAAACGGCGCCATGAGAGGAGCGGTGTGGGAGGAAGTGTGCATATGTATGTGTGTGTCACTGCTGCCAATGATGATGAGAGCGGCCCACACAGTCAGTGGTCAAGGCTCCACGCACCAGCCGGGGCACTCCCTGTGTACTGCACATGCTATGGAGTCAACACATGAGTCAGAAGGCGGCTATTCCGGGCTCATACTCAAATAAACGGCTATCGGAGCACACTTTTCACACTAAGATGGTGATATTAAACAGGCAGGAATATACCAGGGTAAACAAGTGCAAAGAATGATTTAAACTATTCATACTTTGCAGCTAATGTCATAAACATTCCCTGGGGGTGGTGATGCTAACTGAAGGCACTATCCTATTACTCAAATTAGACATTAATCTTAGCATTAATTTAACACAATCTGACCAGGAAGAGCTGACTTAGTTGGAACTACAACAGGTGACATGACTTGTGCGTTCAAACAGGTTTCTTACACATTTGTACCAAAATTACATCTTTATTGATTCTGAGGAAAATTCAAAACTGTTGCAGTTTTGTAATTCCACTGAGTGTCTCAGTCGCCTCCAGGAGGAAACCAGGTGAGCACAACTGGAAAAACCTTGTTCTTACTTTGCTCTGGTGTTTTGGTTGGTAATGAAATGTTTTATTCCCTCAGTGTACTTCCTCTGAAGTAGGCCCGCGGGACCCTATGTTGCAGTGCAGCGTGGGACACATTTTGAAAGCTCATGCTTGGGAGGGTGGGATGATAAACTGCAGTCCCACAAACTAAATATGAGTGTGTAAAAAGTAAAATATATTTTACTGGATATTTTATTTGGCATTTATAGAAAAAATTTTAAGCAGCTTAAACTTGCAGATGTGGTCTAATCTTATGTACATTTTAGACAATTCCTTTCCGCTTGTGTTTGTAAGAGCATCGAAAACATGACAGAAGAACAAAAGATCTCTAGTGAAGCTCACAGTGCTTCAGAAACACATGTTTGGACATCCACAACTTATCGGATTTGCGATCGGGAGTGGGACAATATATCGCAGATGAGGGCAGGAGCAGG
>KN494796.1:3761-23916 GCA_000787155.1 Scartelaos histophorus | reverse complement strand
CCAGGCCTTTTTGAGTTTCCAAGCTCAACAGTGCACTATTTTTTTTTTCAGACTGTACCAAACTGTTGATTTGGTCACTTCTGACATTTCTGCTATCTCTCTGATGGATTTCTTCTTTTTTTAAGCCTCGGGATGATCTGTTTTACCTCCATTGAGAGCTCCTTTGACCACATGTTGTGTGTTCACAGCAACAGTTTGCATGACATGTGCAAACGCCACACCTGGAATCAACTCCCGACCTCAACTTCATTGATGACAGGGAACAACAAGGGAAGATTAATTAATACATTTTTTTAAATAATTTTTTTCCTTGCAGCCTTCTGAGTCAGTTGTCCAATTACTTTTGGTCCCTAGAAAAAGCGGTGGCTATGTATTAAAGAGCTGTAATTCCTAAACCCTTGCACCAATTTGGATGTGAATACTCTCAAATTACAGTTGAGAGTCTGCACTTTAGGCTCATATTGATTATATAATTCACATATAATTGTATTCTGAATAAGTTTTTGTAAACGGCTAAAATAACAAAACTTGTGTCACTGTCCAAATATTTCTGGGCCTAACTGTATGTGTTTCAGTATTGGGCTGCATTATATTTGGAAATCTCTATCGCAATACAGCAGTCAGTGATTGCTATTAGATTCAAACTTAAAAATGTAATATTTTGTCATCTGAAATGCCATGATATCATAAAAAATTAGGCATTATGACAAGAAAACCTGACCTTCTCCATCAGCACTGTCACATCCTCAACCTTAGATCTGACAAAACCAGCCTGCTCATCAGTGATTTTGCTGCCACCAACCCTGCCCTCTGGAACTCACTTCAGTAACCCATCAGAAACTCACTTGTTCCATTTTGCAATCTGGTTTCCCATTGTTTTTTTACACTCAAAGATGCTTCACAAACATGCTTCTGATATATTATTATTAATGTTGGTAGATTGTGTTGTCTTATGTTATATTGCATTGAACAAATGCCTCACGTGTTTTGAGGGAGGTGAGGTGTCTTTTGAATTTGGGGCTATTGTCCTTTTCATTTGGTGTGATTTCAGTTTACTTTTTAAATGACTAAAAATCTAGAGACATTCCTACACATAACCAAAACAATGCTAACATCGTTTGGCTCTGTAGAAACCGGTTCTCTGCTCTAGCCTTGTGCAAGAGCCACAGTCCTTATTCTCACCACTTCTGATCATGATGCACCTTCTCCGGACCAGCACAGCACTCGTCTGTACCATTTCTACACAGTCTCTTGTTCTCTTGTTTCACACTGACTGTATTGGTTTCTGTTACACATGCCCACTGTCCATTCTCCTCCTTGTCACAAACACAGTGCAGAGTGGAGCATCGCTGGGGGAATGGGCAGACTCATTCCCTGTCTGGCCTCGAGACCAGATTGATTGATCTGTGACTCGGCTGGAGCAGAAGAAATGAACATGCTCCCACCTCCGCTCCTTGATGGTCTTGTTAAATTGGGTATTTTTTGGCTAATGCTGCTTTTTCGTCTATTGAATATTACCATTCGTCTTGCAAACACTTGGTAAAAAGTTATTTAATGATTCGTGGACATCCTAGAGAAGAAGGGTGCTTTAACATTTTTTTCCCCCACTGGACCAAAGATGTTGTTTTTTTTTTTGGCAAGTTCAAGACTATGTTTGTCCTCAGTGCATCCGATTGTGTATTCGTCACAATTAAAATGGAAACAGATGGTTGTAAACTTGGCCAGTCACAAAAAATAAATACAATTTTCAAACATTTTGCAGTTATATTTTCAAAAGTGAAGTTCCATTGTTAAGTTTTGCACGACTTTTTTAATTGTAGTCCTTGCTATACTTGCAGTGATATCAGGGTGTTCTCCATGGATCTCTCTTGGTGGAACAGTGACACAATGCACACATTAGCAAACACAGGCAAAAACTTTTAAGATGGTCTGAAAACTTAAGAAAATATACAAAATGGGTTTATATGATGACAGTCACTTTTTATTCCGCATTTATACGAGTTTTTGGGAGGAAATCGGCGTGCATACGGTGATGCAGAAGTGTGTGGAATTTGACTGGGTATGCATGCCAGGCGGCTAGGTGGTGCTGTGATACACTATTGTACTGTATGTATGTGACATAAACTTGTACACAACATAAGCAGATCTTACCAGAGTTTTGCGTCTTGGGCAGTATAGATGGAAACGCTACGGCGGAGCGCATTTGGCTTTTCTACTTTGGAAGGTGGTTTCAGATTTTTGCATTTTTGAGCCCCAAAAATGCCGTCACCATCTAAATGAAAGGCACCTCCAATAAAATATTTTGTTGTTTTTTACCTGCAAGAGTTCTTGTGTAAACAGGCCCTAAGTCATCTCTTTCTGCCAAGATTGTGTAACGGCTTCAGACAGAGGAGTGCTTTCAGTTAGCTTCACAGCCCCAGGGATTGACATCAGCTGCATAAAAAAGCACTGAAATGATCATCTTGCTGTTACTTTTGAGTGGTGCTGTAGTCGTCTGATCCTGATCCAGCTTTAACACTACGACAGCTCTGCCCAATGTTTTACCACAGCTATCCAGTCCACATTCAGGTTCTCACAGAAGTAGGACTGCTCTGTCACCTCCATTTTTCAGGTTGTGTTGTTGGTTTATGAGCAAATAAGCCTGTGATCCCGTGGCATGTTGGCGGCTCTGAGAATCCTGTTCGATGTGAGTGGATGGCCCGGCTCCTCCTCTGTCTGACTCCGCCATCTGACTCTCAGTTGGTTATCAGACCTTGAGCGCATTTTGTGCCTCTTTCTCCTCTATCTTTGTCTCTGACCGGTGTATAGGGACTATTTGGTCACATTGGTGTCAGCTTACTTGAGTCTAAAAGGTTCTGTATTTAGAAAACTTTGCTTTGAAACTAATTTGTAGAATTGTAAGCTGTAAAGTCTGACGTGTTGAGAATTGTCAACAGAATGTTTTAAGTGTGTCATGATTTTTCTAATTTGTATATCTTTCCATTAATTGTGAAACCTCTTGCCACACAAAATGAATTTAATTTCTAGTCGCATGCATTTAAAGTGTTGCATTGATTGAGATGTGCTTACGGATAATCGTCTGCTTTTATTCTGGTAGAAACAACAGCTTCTGATAATGCCAGTTTTCTCCAGTTTTTCTTTTTCTTCATGGCTTATTGCTCCTTGCTTCCCCATCTGTGTGCATCCTGCGTGGACTCCTTATCGCTTGTTTGCTCTGGCTGTTCAGTTGACCCAGTAGCACTGGGAAAACACTGCATCATAAATTGTTCGAATTTATGTACAGCCTGTTCTGTCCTTTTTGATATGTTCAACCTTCCAAAATGCCTTTTCTTTCTAAAGATCTGTGTTTTTTAAGTCTGGAAATAAGCAGAAAGGGAATGTGTAGATGACCCAAGGACATTTTAGTGCAACCTTGAAGTAATTTTGCACTGTGGTTTTTGCACTGTGAAACGATTACAAAAGCAGTCATTGTTATATTATATTATGTTTATTTGTCAAAATGGCTTTTGATAACTGTTATTAATTGTGCTTTTCAAGTATGTGACAGTGGTTCCCTTGCAAGTTTAATGAAATGTGTGAAAGATCTTAAAGAATAGCAGACATTTTTGAAACACTGTAGACATCTTATTCTTCTCCTTACAAAGAAATCGTGCAGATCTCAAGAACTCTATAGACAGTCTGTTTTAAAGAAGTACTTTCTTATTGAATAAAACCTTTGAGCTAGCTGATTGGTTTCTTTGCCCAAGTTGTCAGTCTCTCAGCCTTCAGCTTGTGCTTCAGAGACGGATCACTTTGTGCACAATTTCCCTGCTAATGATGGGGTGCTGGAGCACGTCCACGCATCAGTGGCATTGGAGAGGTAAGCTTCCATACTGAGTGGCATTCAGTGTGAACATGGATACAGTAGTGCCTTTTTCCATTGAGAAGTGTGTACTGACATGTGCTTCCAGCCCCCCTCTGGGTTACAGCATGCGGTCACTGACATCCACTCTTCTCCTCAATTTGTTTTTCTAATCCCTGTACATGTTTAAAATGCATCTGCTACTTATTTTCTCAGACAAAAACGGCCTTCTTACAACAGTATATAGTTCATTGTCATTTCTTTATAGAGCTGACACTTATAATAACACCAATTTGAATTTCTATGTTTGCAACAGCAGAATAAGATTTATTCAGGGTGCTCCAACAGTTCTTTATAGGCAAAGCTGGCCAACCATATCTTCAGCATATGGGATCAGTGCAGTGTAACATAAGCATAAATGCATATTTTAGTGAATATTTTACAATACACCTACTTGGAATGGAACCAACAGATTACATGTTCTCAGAATGGTTATAGCGGACTTGGAAGAAATGTTGATATTGTCGCTTAAATGTCATTATTGTGTTCAACTTAAGAAAATTATGTGTATGCTGCTACAGTCATATTATTGGTCTCAAACATGTAATACCTTCTATTAACTAATTCAGTTGTGTAGTTGAGACTTTTGCTTTTTGTATTTGACTCAAATCTATATTGTATGAGTTTATTATATAAGGGCAACAGCTTCAGACAGCACTCATATCTCCTGCTGATTTGGCCTGAAATTTCTGTACTGTCTGAGGTCTCTCTATACATGGTCTTTTCCTTTGCCCATTGCCCTCTGCATTGTTCTGTCCATCGAGTCAGCTTTTCTTTGTCTCACTGACTGCGTCAATCACTAAATAAAAGGCAAGATTAAACAGATAGATTAGATGTTCAGTCTTCCCTGAAAAGGGAATGGTGAAACAGGCTATTTTTATTTGCTTGTCCTCTGCCTTCACAACAGTCCCCCATCCCAGATGTGTTTTTAATTCCACAAGATGCTCTGTAAGTGCTGCCCTCCTTCCCACGCTGTACTCCTGCCACAGCCGAATGTTTAATTGTGGTGCACCATTGGCTTTTGTTTTGTTTTCGTGCCGCAGAAGCTGTGAAGCAAATGACAGTGAGGGAAAATGTGTTTGGACTTTTTCACATTCTCCCTCCATTTTAACAGCATTAAACAAGTTTTCACTTTTAGCAAAGTGTGGAAATGGTGCAGTGCAGTTGACTATTATTAAATGTAATGTATAACAACATGTGCTCCAACTGGTTTAAAATCTGCAACCAGAGATACCAGCTTAACTTCTGTATATTGAAGACATACATCATACAAACCCCCAATTTATAAACAAACAGTTTAAAAAATAATTAAATCAACATTTGTTAGTAAACCAATGATTAAAGCATCATGTACCGAAGATTCAAGCAAGTGTATTTCATCTGAGAACCTGAGAAAACTTCCATACCTTCTTAATCATCATGAGTTAAAAAGCAGATGAAATTGCCAGTAGAATACATATTAAAGGGGCTGTGCCTTATTTATTTTCATGTAGAAAATAAATGTTGTGCTTATTGTACAGTTTTATCTCCCATATCTGCCTCTAATTATCTCCGCCAAGGAGATTATGCGATCAAGTTGGTTTATTTATTCATTTATTTATTTATTTGTTTGTTTGTCTGTGGACAGGATTTCTCGGAAAGTACTGGACAGATCTTCTTGAAATGTTCAGAGATTTTTTTCCAGAGGTAGATCTTGGCCCAAGGACCACTCCATTAAATTTTCATAATGACATCAGAAATCTCGGATTGCTCTTGTTTATAAAATGCTTTTAAAAAAACTGTCCTGCTCTGTCCTCTAAAAGTTGTGAAACACAAGCTGTGAATAAGTGGGATTAAGAAAGTGAGGACTTGACCGGTTCAAAATCACCTACTTATGTTTATCGTGTTTTTAAGACGGTTAAAATCAGGTACAGTTCCCTATTAGTTTTTGCTTCTTACTTACCATCTGCCTTTTTATTTTATCAGCCCACATTCCTTCCATCTCTTCCACCATAGCCATTGGCTGATTTGGTTTGTTCTTGTTAGCAGGCGCAGCAGTACAAGGATGCACTCTACAGTCTGGGGTCTGGGGGGCCACAGCTGCCCAATAAGGCCCTGATTTATCGGGCTCCCCACAGGAAGGCCGCACAAAGACGCTGCTCCACTCACTTGTTTGTGCCGTTACTTACAGCTGACGAGGCAGGCTGCTGTGTATTCGCTGCCATGTGTCCTTAGGTGGTGTCTGGTGTAATGAAATGGCTCTCCTGCTAATGCGTCTGGCCTTGTGTCCTGTATCCAGGCTCTCTTTGTATTCATTCAGTCGTTTTTTTGTATCCTCTGGGATGGGCCTGCTAAAATAATAGACAGGCTAGTAGTTACGAGTGTCGTTTGTTTAGAAGAACCCCTTCTTCACTGTTTTATCAAAGGCAGAATGAAACATTTTTCCTTCATTCTTCTGTTTTTTGACTGTAAATCTAGCTGTTTGTACAAACACAGAGGGCAAGGAAGAGCAAAGATTATACACTCACTCTCCCAAATTGACATCAAATAAAACCAGTTCCCTAAAACAAATTTAAAACCCTAATTTCAGCAGTTTCAGAGTTAATTCTCTATTTAGTTCTGCTGTCTAATTTTCCTGTTCTCTACCTCTTTCTCTCCTTTCAGTCCAATACCAGATGGAGATGATGCGTTCACTGCGTCACGTCAACATTGACCATCTGCATGTGGGCTGGTACCAGTCCACCTACTACGGCTCTTTTGTCAGCCGGGCTCTGCTCGACTCCCAGTTCAGCTACCAGCATGCCATTGAGGAGTCTGTTGTGCTCATCTACGGTAAGTGGTGTTCCCAGATTATATCAAAATTTAGCTACAATAAACGGATGTAAAACTCAAATTGGTAAGTTTTGCCAACTTGCGGTACTCAAGACACTCAATGCCTATATCAGGCAACATCTGGCGGGTTTTTATAGACTTATAATGGGCAGAAAATGTAAACCATCAAAGCATTAGAAGCTCAATATTGCCTAAAACATAATTCTAATTTAATGCAGCACTAGAACAATACAGATGGGAGATTTCCTACACTTGTAAGATCTATGTTGACCATTCACAAATTATATATTAATTTATATTATTAATTTATATTTGTCTTTAACTTATCCGTTATCACTGTTATCAAGCCATTATCAGGTTCAGATGTAATATATGGTTGTTTTATTCCCAAACCCCATAGCTGTCTGTAATATTTGATCAGTTATGTATATTTCCTTTGGGATTTTGTTTTACATCAGTGATGCGTAACATTGATATTAGTTTTAAGCAAAGATACAAATCCTACCTGGAACAGCCAATCCAAGAATCAGTATCAGTACTGTTGTAGTACTTATGTAGTTTTAATTCAACAACACACAGTTGTTGGTGAAATTGGCAGCCTTACAGTAAGTAACTATAGTTAAATACAATATAGTTGTGATATAGTTGCGTTTCTGTGTTCAACCTGAATCTAAATTATTAATTTCCTTAGTGTCTTTGTGAAAGTATTTGCAGATGTGGAGGGACATTACTGTGGATAACCTGGAAATTTCTAAAAATGTCAATACGAAATACTGTACTAAGGCTACCCTTGCAGAAAACACAAACAGCTGCACAGACATCTACTATAAGTCATTTTTGTGCAGAGGAAATGCACAGGGCACATTCATTATCTTAGAATAATGAAGCCGGATGTTGTCTTTTTTCATGGCTGGTTTATCCGCAGATATTAAATCAAACACAAACTTAAGTGCTGATTCTGTTAGGTTTATGAAGTGAAAGCAGAAATGTAAATGCCCAGACGCACTGACCTTAAATCAAGGTCTTTGATCTCAACAACTTCAGACGTGTAGGAGCAACTTAAGTGCATGTTTATTATACCAAAACCTTGTATTTTATTTCAGAGCCATACTCACAGTAGGATAGGGCAACACATCTTTGTATTCAAAATACATTATCAGGTAGACGTGTACATTACTTGAGTCAACTTTACATGCCTACTCGGCTAATGTACAGACTATACTGAGATTATGTTTATCATAATTGAGATCATGATTATTCAAGCCAATTTTTGAGTGCGTGGTGCACTGGTGTGCTAAATGAAATGAAAGAATGAGAAAAGGCTGTTAATTTAAAAAGCTTTACCTTGCTTCAGCCTCAGATGTGATTGGTGTGCATAATGTATAATTTTTCTCACTTAAGTAATTTCTGCAACCGTTGGGTGTTATAAATGCCATTAATTGATCCATTCAATTTATTGCATCGTCCAATTTTGGGCATCCTCTACGTTCATTAAGAAATGACGTACAACTCCTAGTGTACTCTTGTTGTATTATTATTATGTAATGCCTGTGCAGCTCTAATGTGAGCAACCATTCTCCTCATGTTCTTTTACCAAAATGGCCTTGTCATGTCCTCCAATATTATGTAACACTACACTAATGAGTTTTAACCATCTGACCATAAACCACTCAAATCTATTGTAAAGCATGCCAGTTACTCAAGCAGGCAACTCTTAGGCTTTTCTCATTCTCAACAAGAGCCTCAATCAATAATACTATGCTTAATGGATCAAAGCACCTCACAGAAATTGACATTATACCTAGTTAACGTCAAGCAGGAATAATATTGATTCTTTTTGTTTCCCTCTGTTACCAGCAGCCTGGTCATTTTATTTGGATGGCTCAGTCAATCACATGGCCAACTATCGCGTTAATGGCTTCCGACCAATGACTACTCCAGATTAGAGAGTGCTATTAATGCAAAGGGTTTGATCACTTCATGACAAGTTTTCCTAAATCGAGGTGAACAGTTGAAGAGGTCATTGTTCCAACTTTTCGCACATGGATTATTTCACAGCAATTTAGTATTGTTATGTTTAAAAAATGTATATATGGTAATAAATGGTGTATCTTACATTTATTAGATTCAAAATGTTAAAGTTTTTGCAGTGCATTATATATCAACCAATGAAAGCAAAGTAAAACATTAACATTGACCTTTTTAGTTGTAAACCCAGATGGCATATTATGGCTGATGCTAATTCAGAATTCTGTATAGCATAGCACGGTGATCACAGACTACACAAATGATAGAATACAGTTAGTATGTGAATGGGCACCAGAGTACCGAAGATAACAAATTAGATTTTGCACTGGAAAAAAGTGCACCCATGCACATTATTCTAATATAATATATAGTGGATAATGCTTTGCTCATTTTTACACTTTTAATAATATGCCATTAAAAATAAAACTAAAGACAAGAGATGGTAAAGGATCAAATGATTTACATTTGAATTGGACAAAAGAGGTTGCCTATTGGTGAGTTACTGAAAAGCAGTACTAGAATGGAAAATATAAATTTCACATTTCAGTTTCCAATTTTGGCCTCACAATTTTTTATTTGATTTCATATATTGGGAATTAATCTTGTTTTGTCTCATTCTTATGGACCCTATCTCGTATTTCATCCCGTCTTGTGGTAACTGTGTCTTGTCCCACCCCTACTGAAGACGCTTTTTAAAGAAAATGAATATTACTGCACATTTTGAAAATCTTGTACAATATTGTGAGATTTGGACGGCATGTGTCTGTCCCCTTATTCAACACTATTATATGACTATTCTGAGGAAAGTTTTTCTGCTCAAACAATATTAAGCGGGCTAATGCTGTCTTCTAGCTGCGTGTAGGTGAGAGGGCTTCTCAGAGTTGGCTGCCACCAGTCAGTCTCCACAGGTATTGGCCAGCCTGAATTAAGAGCCACTGTCAGTTGTCAGTCTTGCGTAGAGCTGGTTTGATAGTAGGAAAATGGCTTGTCTCGGAGGGCTGCAGTGAATAAGTCGGCGAAATTTCTGGTCGCATGTAGTTCAGTGCCTGTTAGTTCCCCAAGTCTATGGCTGTATTTTTCTTGGTATCTGTCTGAAGTAACAGGCATTAGCAGCAGCTGGGCAACAGACATCCCCAGTGCCTCCAGGGTACAACGCCTTTTTAAGTTGTGCATTTAGTTTCCTGACATGAGCCTGAACACTGGCAGGGAAAGATGCTCCTCACTGGGAATAACTATTTTCAATCTGTAAAAAGAGCAGCATTTTAATTAAGTGACAAAATCAATGTAGAGTGCCGGAGAGGCTCAGCATGTTCCCAGTGCTAGTGCAATGACTTCTTCATCAGCACTTTTTGATTTCACATGTTTGCTCTCCAGAGATGACATTCTTCATGTTTCTATGATCTCTTGTGTATGAACTGTAAAACCAGATCAGAGATAAGCAAGCGCTGATTATTTTTGCAAAGAAACATACAATATCACGTAATGTTTGATTCACTTTCAATTTATTTTCATGATTACAAGACCAGCATAAAGGACTGGCTATAAATCCATACTTTTGTTATTATTATAGCGTTTATTTGTATACATAGTGGTTAGAATACATAATTAATTGGCTATCTGTGGTCTAGGCAATATTGTTCCATTTATCTCACAGAGGTAATGGGATTTACCTTAATTAGGATTATCAAAGGGAGTTTACATTCATAAATATAAGTAAACACTGCAAAATAAGCACTCCATAGCTCATGTCTGTTTGAGTTGTGACTTATAAATGATTGTGAGTTTGTAAAATCAGTACACCATTTGAAAGGGTACAATATGGAGTTTCATTTTATATGACAAAATACATTTCTTGTAGAGCTATAACTTTTTGTGTGGGCAAAATTTATTCTTTTTATTTAGTTCGGTCTGCTTCTGGGGCAAATGAACATGAGACTCTTGTAAATGCTCTAAATATTTTGTTTTTTTGTTTTGGTTTCATATAAAATCATCTAACTAAGGAAACCCACTGTATTAGTTGAGTGTGGATGCAAAGATAATTTTGCATCTTAAAAAGCAATTGACATGTTCAGCATAATTACTTTTATTCAAATTATCCTCCAGGTTCTGGACCTTGGAGTATTCCAGGAAAGCTTTGTAACTTATTAGATTCTGTGACCAGTGCTGTCCTCTCTGTTTTCGTGTTATTACTAATCAAGAACACAATTAGGCACACTCAATCTCCCTCTTAATGCTCTCTCTCTCTCTCTCTCTCTCTCTCTCTCTCTTGCTGCTCTCCTGTCCCTGCAGACCCTATCAAGACAGCCCAGGGCTCCCTGTCCCTGAAGGCCTACAGGCTGACTCCCAAACTAATGGAAATCTGCAAAGAAAAAGACTTCACACCTGAGGGGTAAGTGTCTAAGTACCAGCAATCTTCATTATCCTCTGAAGTAATGTTCAAAATAAGAACTGCTACTATAAATGACTCATGTGTTTTTGCATATTTATAACACAGGCTCCCACTGCCAGTGATTTTGAATGTATATTTTCTCAGCTGCTTATTCAGTAGATGCAAATATAGGCTGGCGCTTCCATGGGGGGAGCTATTTAGTAGCAGTTGGAGAAGGAAGCTGCTACAGATGATTTATCAGTGTGCCCTTGCCCGTCAAACAAATGTACCATGTTTATGCCGTTTGTGACCTGGAGGCTTATCATAATTGCTTTTAAATTGAGACTAAAAATGACTGTAATGAGGAGGACCATTTTCTATGCAGTTTAGGTGGTGCGCACAAACTCTTGCGTGCATAAATAAAGGAGTGAGGGAATCCATGCACCACATACACCTCGAAGTGAAGACCAAGAAGAATCAAATTACTGTCCCTTCAAACTGCTTGCATGTACATTTTTGAAATTCTAATGGGACTGGGTTGATTTGCAGCAGGCAGGAGCAGTCTGGGTTTGTCATTTAACTTTTCTTCTTGCTGTGTTCATTTACTTGCCCATGCGGCTCCGTTATTGACCAAGCGTTTCATCGGCAGTCAAAACTCAGCTGATTTCTCCGACATTTCATTAGTCCTATGATTTATTATGGCTGTGATCTGTAGCTATCAGTGTTCCCAATAAACTCATGATTGAGAGAGTTCAGCTCTGGGCTAGAAAGGGCAATATCATCACATTACTGCATAACAATCTCTCTAAGCCAATCTGATTATTATTTTCAGGGTTCACATTTGAATATCAATATTATTTCCCTTTTCTCCTAAAGATCTGAAACTTCAAAAGTACTTTTCCCCCTTGCTCTAAAACATGCAGAAAGGCCCTTCCTTTTATGTTGGCTATATTTGATGTGACTTAAGTGTGCATATATTGTGCACCTTTTGGAAATGAAAGGCACATGGCTAGATGAATCTTGAATAGGCCTCATTCCCTTTGAACTGGCCTCCCCCAGTCCACTGGGCTACAGAGGCAGTGGTCAGCAGGCGCCTTTTCAACACGCAATATGAGCATCAATTTACTGCGGCCGTCCAGTCAACCTTTGGGTCTGTCCAGCGGGACTCGACTTGGAAAGAGCATGGCATTCCGCTTGCCAAATGTCCAGTAGGGTTGAACAATTTGTCCTGTCTAAAATATGCTGTCCTTCTATTCTCCCCCCATTGTACTTATTCCATCAGAATTCAGGCATGCAGAAAGGTCACCATGAATAGTGAGCACTTAGTGGATGTGTTTGTATGTAAACTGTTTACATTCTGTTTTCTCTGACTTACTGCTGGAATCAGCCTAATTATCCATCCCTTTGTCTTATCCACTGAACTGCAGTCGATGCCTATACCTCGCCAAGGTTGCAATAGAAAACATTTTAAGAATTGCATTAGAAGTCAAATGAAGCGACACACTTCCATCTATCACTCAGACAAGTATAATATAAATATCTTTGTGGTACAGTGCACTCGTAGGATTAATGCAGTGAACATATTGATCGGCAGCATATTTTATAAAGCCGCATTAGGCATATACAGACGTAATGTCTGTCTTGTACACGGTGCACAAGTGGTGATGCTGAGGAGACAGTCAATGCAGCTGGATTAATGCAAGACATTAAGCAAAGTTGGAAGTTTCATTTTCTGTTAAGAGGCCGTGGCAAGGATGCTGCTTTTGGCTCTTCATTCTCAAATTAAAAGTCTTTAAAACATGTGATGCTTTCAATCGAGATCATAAAAACGCATTTTGGTTTTCCAGGAGGGTTTGGTTGTGCTGTGCGTGTAATATGAGCATTCTACTGTACACATGCAGATAGTAACACATATACTTACTATGCATTTCACTTTGCCATTACCGTACATAAAGGCACTCTTCTTTTGCACAATGCTGGCATATGTCAGCAGTGGAAATGTTTCAGAGGTTGACTTCTCTACACAATGTATTCATGTCAGACGCCTGAAGCAAAGTTGCATCTCACATTCACATTAATAATTGCTATGTGTATGAAAAAGGGCTATGCATGTACTCAAAAGAGGAACGTTAAAAACATACAAATGTGAGCAGAAAATAGAAATCCAGTTTGGTTTTGTTTAAAGCCAATATAGCCAATTATTGTCAGCATGACCAAACAGTGAAAACCTTCATTTACTTTCTTGATCACCACCTCATGTGGCCAGATTTATTTGTTTATTTATTTTTGCTATGATGATGTTGTGACCTGAATAATCTTGATATATTAATAACTGAATAATCTTGATACCCTTCTGCCCATCTAATGGTAATCCCTTTTCTTTCTTTCTAGTCTGAAGAAGGCCAACATTGGCTTTGAGCACATGTTTGAGGAAGTGCCCATTGTGATAAAAAACTCTCACCTCATTAGCGTCCTGATGTGGGAGCTGGAGGACAAGTCCACCGTTAGCGACAAACATGAACTGCTCAACCTTTCCAGCAGGTGAGACAATCTTTTTACCCATAATGCTCCAGGGCTGGTGTTGCGGTGTTAGACAGTGAGCATCTGCAATCTGTATCGGCTCTTTCAGACAAGCTTTTCCTCTGGGGACTCACTCACATTTTACAGGATATATCTGTGTGGTGTCCCGTGCTGTGGAAATGTGCCGTTTTATCATTTGTCCCCTTTAAAAAGATCCGACCTTCAATTCAAGAGTAAATTTTCTAATCTAACCGTGGCATGGCACCAAAGGCTTTAGCTGTCCTAAACATACAGCTTGGGGACTATGCATGAACTTGCACTTTCCTCATGTGGGGCTTTTTATTTCCATATTAAAGTCCCAGTTTAGCCTTTCAAGTGTCTTGTTGACAAAACGGCACAGCAGTAATCTTACATGGCTCTGAAAGACCCTGTTAATATCTTAGTGCAGGGAGGCTCTTACATCCTTCAACTTCAGATCTTTTTAAGTCTCAATCACTAAAAGGCTTACACTGGGGCCTGATATGCTTTCACAAAACTGCTGCTACATAACATTAGTGTCATGAAAAACAACATAATATTTCAATGTAATTATCACCTGTTTGTTAAAAATTTGAAAATGTAATCATCTTGAAATGTCCATTTTTGATCAGACATAATTTCAAAGATCTTGTTTTGAAAGTTGAAATATTAAATCACAAGAAGAAATACTTCTTTTGATTAATGCAGTTGTAGCTGAATATCTTGTACTAGCAATAGATTAACAATATAACATGCTCTCTCACTTGTTTACAGTTTGATGTTTGATGTGCAAGTAATCTGATTTCTGGACTTTTAAAATGACTTAAATGACATGCAGACCACAAAATCTATTGTGAGAAATCAGAAGGACCATCATCAAGTTTGGGGTGCCCATGTAACCGCAGCCAGTGTCTCTTAAAACTGCAGCCTTCTGCTGTAGACATGAGTTAAGGCTTTGTCGAAATTAAAATTGATTTGACATTAGGGAACTCCTGGCATTAATCTGCCCCATCTGCACTGTCCTAAAGTGTACCCAATTGGAAACTAAAGGCACATCGATGTACACTTAATGTTTACACAGCACACATGAGTGGAGCTCCTTTCCAAGAGATCTTTAAGTGTGCCATTTAATATTGCATCTATCACGGTGCACCGTGTGATAAGACATGGCAAACAAGCCAGATATTGGTTACCAAAGTCTTTTTAAAAGCTTGTAATATGACCATTTATGCCTTGTGGTGGTTTTTAATAGAACAAAGAGATTAGTTCAAGACCCTATTTTAATTGCAAAGCTGGGTTCTGAAGGGGTGCCATTTATCCACAAAGGGTCATTCTGGTGATGCAAGCCAGAGTGTGTGAAATGCACAATTAAAGGAGATAAGACGGTGGATTTGTTTGATTTTCGTAGTGCATTATTCTCCACTTGGTTTTATGGATTATTGTGTTAACATTTTGATCATCTCCTTTTACACATAGCAGTAATTTTTCATAAATCCTCAATATTTTGGCCTTTTCATTTACAGAACAACATGACAATATGTGCTCCAGGTTTTTATAAGAGCCATTGTGAGCTATGTTGTAATTTTACAATGATGTCATACCTCTGGTCTGGACAGTCCTTGGCCATATGCCACTGGGGAACTGTTATGAAATTTTAATTGTGGCCTAGCTCTAAGGATTAAGCTACTTATTTTTGACATCTTATTCTACTCTATTTCTATTTATTTGGAATCTTAAAAACAATGCAGTAGCAACCCATCAAGCAAACTATTGTATTTGTTTAGTCGTATATTGCTAGCTTCTTGACTGATGAGAGATGGTTTTAATTAGGGCTGGGCGATATGGAGCAAAAATATATCTCGATATATTTTTCTATATCTCGATATATACGATTTAATCTCTATCTGTACAGGAAAAATAACTACTGCAAAAACAAAAATGGCAAATTCCTCAAGGTCTCTACTGCAAAAACAAAAATGGCAAATTCCTCAAGGTCTTTTAATTGAAGTGCACAGAGGTCGGCAGTTCATGTAGGAACAAAGTACTTCTGCAGCATAAAAAAATACAAATAAAATAATCCCTGTGTACAAAAATAATAATTGAACTGTAAAATAAAGGATCAAATAATACATAGGGCCTTCTTTGCCATAAAACAAGTT
Organism: Scartelaos histophorus; assembly: GCA_000787155.1. NCBI lineage: Eukaryota > Metazoa > Chordata > Actinopteri > Gobiiformes > Gobiidae > Scartelaos > Scartelaos histophorus. The sequence continues at coordinate 8,111 of KN494796.1, read as the reverse complement.
AATGTTTGCATTAATTTTGTTAATCATACGATAACCATGACCATGACCATAAGCTCCTTAAGCAGAGGAAATTCGAGAGGTTCCTTATTTTAACAGATCCATGTTCCAGCGGTGGAGCTGAGGTTTCCCACAATCCACTGCACAGATCAAATCCAATGATTCCAAACAAAGTAATACTGCAGCAGATTCTTTATTTAAATCTTCAGCATAAATAAACTTTACATTATTAAACTTTTTAACATGTAAACCATAAAGACTACAGAGCCACGTCAGCCTGTTTGAGATTATAATGTGTTTAATTCAGCTTTGCGCACATTTGTTGACGTTTTAGAGGAACGAAACTTGAAACCGCATGGCTCATTTGCATCAACTATAAGCGCTGGAAAAAAAGCTTGTTATCAGGGCACAAGGAGCTGAACATGGAGGGAAAGGTTTGTGGTGCTAGAAGCTTTTGTTAACACCAATTTTCGACATTTAGAGACGAGTTGTGTGTCCTCCTGTTGAGGAAGAAAAGAAAAGCGACGAGGGCACAACAGAGAAGCGAAGCGGCCAAATCAGGATTAAATATAAGCATTATATCGATATATACAATATTTCAAAATCCATATTGAGTTTTAAAAAGATCTCGATATATCGAGATATCGCCCACTCCTAGTTTTAATTAAATGTACAGTAGAGTAAATGGCTTTTTTAAAATGTCTCAAATAGAAGGACATGCCATTAGACTGTGCCTTCCGCCACTAATGAGCACAATATGAGCAAATCTCCTCATTTCAACCTAGTGCCTGGCTCTTTAAGTTGTGCGTTTAGCTCTCAGAGGCTCCCAGCATCGGTCTCAGGAGAATTTATCAGCAATCATTTATGGAGATAAACCGCTGCAAGTGGAGCAACAGCTGTGAAGCTGCTAATCAAAAAGCTTCCCAGGGGCAGGTGTGAGAAATTAGCACAATAACGACACAAAGTGCTGATTTCCGCACTGCTGGTGTCCTGACGCTCTCCACTCGCTCCTCTACTGCAGCGCATCACCACTTGTTATGATTCTCCTCATCTGTGTCCTTCAACACAAGTAAGCCATGAATCTAATGAGGGCTCTAATGTACAAAGCAAAGTTAAATACATGTGGCAGTGAGACTAGCCTTATACGGCATCTCCCCAAGTTTGAAAAATGAACAATGTGCTAGCGCAGCACATTGTTCAGGCCCACTCTGAAGTTGTGACGGTGTTTGAAATGTCCCAAAGTAGGGCAGAAACACAGGCCCATAGCTCTCTGCAGTGTCTGCAATGGGATGTTTGGCAGGATGAAATTGTTTCCTGAAGTTGTCAGATGGCTCTGCGGTTCTGTCCTTGTATTGGATTGTAGTGTCCGTCTCCCTACATCCTCAGCTGACAGCCCCACCCTCTTCCTCTCATTCCCACCTCTTCAAAAACTAAACCATAATGGGTTTTATTTAATGTTTTCCCCTTGTCTCATTTCCCAATCTGAAGCACCATTTGTCACTGTCATCTATGTCTAAGGCTGAGTGAGTGCATTTTCACTCCAGAAAACACCGTTGTTCTTACCACAGATGATGTTGAGCTTGGAGATGAATTGCATGGATGTAAATTTGTTTGTGTAGCTTCCTCTCTAGACTGCATTGAAAGGCTTTATATCTCGAATGTTCCAAAGAGGTCTTTGTATTTAAGTTGGCAGTGATATGATGAAAAATGTCTGATTAGACAAATTATTTTTTGAAAGTGTTCACTATAGCAATATTTACACTAAACAAAATTCATGACATAGTTTCCTGCATTATTTACATGGTTTTCCCTTTGATTAAAAATATGTCTAAAGACAACATTTTGTCTCTGGACTCAGCAAATATTCATGTAAAATCCGCCACACATTACAGGCTTATTTGCCTGATTTATGCCCTGATTTGGAGGTGTGACACTATGGATCCTTTGGCATCATGTTTACATAAATGCTGTGAAGATCGGTGAGTGAAGTTACTGCAGATTATTAGTTGTAAACAAAAGACCCATTCCTTTGTGTCTGTCTCCAGTTTTCTGTCTGTGCAAAATATTTTCTGAGGTAACAGTTTTGACTTCTATAAGTGCAATCCTCTGATCTTTTTGAACAGATGAGTCTCCAAGCAGGTTGCTTTATTCTAGACAAGCTGCAGCTTTTAGCTTCTGGTGTGCACGCTGTTCAGTGCAGTGTCTGCACTCGAGGGATCGTAAGATTTTAAAATCTCATTTGATTCTCCTCCTGTCTGTGGTCTACACCCTTTGTCTTGTGTGTAGTAAAAAAAAAAAAAACGCTTAAGACTCAAAAATCCTATAATGTGTGGCGGGCTTTAGCAGTTATATAGATGAAATTATCTTCTTTAACCATCAGATCTTTCCTCAATCATTTTCTGTGCTTTTTAGAAATGTCCCCCTGCAGTGCTTTTAAGTGACTACATACTGTGTCCCTGTCCATCAGTTATAAAAGCTTCATCAGGGTGGCACTGTAGGTATAGAAGGCATTCTCTGTGTTCTTTTGGCAGCTTCGTTAAACAACTCCCAACTGGACTCATAATTTACAGAGTGTCAGCTGTATTCCTGCAAATCGATGCAGTTTTTAAGTGTACCCTCCATTGTCCTTGTTTTAATAGGAATACATAGTGGATCGCCCTGTGCAAAAGCAGGCAGCCAGACTTGGCCCTAAAACAGACGAAGAGGAGCCCCTCAGTACACTTTGATTTGTAATTCAGGGGAGATCGAAGGCTTGGTGCTGACCCATGTGAATAATTTAGCCTTTGCTGTATGTGACCAGGTCGTGGTGTACTGTGCAAGACCTTGTTCAATATATTTGTAGCCAATAGTGTTTTTCAATACATTATTTAGAAAGCTTTGGACAAAGGGTGGGGGCTGAGCTGCTGTGGCTGTTTAGGGAGTATACTAGAGTTGTACCAGAAAAATCTGTACAGTATGGGGAGTATTTGAGAAACTGGTCACTTGAAAATGCACTCCAACAACAAATCATTTTATGAAAGATGAGCCATCATTTTATTGTAGAGAGCAGCGTTTTATGGTCTGGTCTTTCACTGTGCTTTAGGCTTGTGATTTTTGAAGGGCAGCTGTAAAACTGTTGCCATCAGTAGCTCCAGTTTACCTTGTGAAAGTTTTGTGCTAAAACATTTGACCTTATCACAAATGCTGAGATCGTTCTAAAACAATTTAACCGGATGTATAATTTACCTGTCCTCAATGTCAGATATTCAACAGCATGGTCAATATGTAATGGGTACACACTATTTAATCCTGTTTAATCCCCAAACTGGGCCTTTTACATGTTAAATTCCTGGTCACTGCAGAATTACCCTTACTTCCTAATGAGAAAGTGAATTTCAACATGTTGCTGGAGCCCGAGAAGGAAAAAGTAGCCTCACTTGCCAAACTCACTGCAAGTTTCTAAGCATTGGGTGTGTGATACACCACAGATGTTTTGAAGCATCCTGCCCTGACTAAATTATTTCCTATGCATATTTTATAAATGCCCACCAAACAAATTAGCTACCATATTGGCTGATGAAATGGTATAAAATGGGCTTTCGTCAGCGCAAATCAGATTTGACACAGCCAGCGGGTCACAGTGGGGAAGTGTTCCGGCATGCTTAGCTTCTGGGCGGTCACTTTTCATGTTCATAGCTCTCGGACTCTGCGACCGAAGGACGACAACATGATCACACAAGTCCTTTCACACAACATGATGGCACTTGAGTTTCCTTTCCAAACTACCCGTGCATCTACCAATAATCAGTATGACATTTCTGTGCCATTTGCTTCAATGGACTCATATTGTCCAATTTTCTGATCTATTTTAGAATGTTGTTTCCTCATCAAAAACATGCCTGGAGTAATGTAGAAAGTGTAGAAATTGTTTTAACTCCATACACCTTTACTAGAACTGTTTGGATATTTTCAGCCCTGGAATCTCAACTGAACAAAAGGTAAAATGTAGCTGTCAACTTAAACTACCAGTACAGGACATCATGAGGTGGAGCAGAGCATTTTGAGGTGCAGACGGACTAATAATAAAGGGTTACTCAAACATTCCTAGAGTTTTGTTTTGATGAGGTAACACCATTATAGCATTGCTTAAACCTCACAAGAGTCAGCTTTGCTTAATATAGAGAAACAATATCAATCTAAAATAAAAAAAATATATATTTTTTTAAAATGCATGAGAGCATGCATGTCACAATTTCAGTTATATTTTGAGAATTTTATCTGCGAGGTTGTTTTGGTACAACATATTGTACATGCATGACAAAGTATTTTTATTTACATACATGCTAATGCTAAAGGTGTTTATGTGTCCTCTAA
>KN494794.1:54880-74337 GCA_000787155.1 Scartelaos histophorus | reverse complement strand
TCTCTCTCGTTTCTCTCTCGTTTCTCTGTCTTTCTCTCCACCGTTGGGTGATTCAACCCCTCAGTTGGGTTGTGTCATCTCATAGATGGAGTTTCGGGAGTTTGAAGCCCCCACTTCTCCTAAATGGAGTTTTAGTTTGTGCATAGATGTTAGTAGGACTCTAAGTGAGGAAAAATAAGAATGTGTGTTTGGGTATATTGTGGATGTTGTGACGAGCAGCAGTGACAGGAGCGCTGCTGCTCACACACACTATGGGGTGTGTGTGGTGGAGGTGCTTTTGGTGCTGGCTGCTTCCAGGTGCCTGTGACTAGGGCTGAATATGAATGAGGGGGCCCTGGTTCTTCGAAGATAGTGGCTGGGGAGAGAGCTGCTAAAACCAGAGACCAGTGGAGCCTAGCTGCTTGAGAGGCCCCCACAAGCTGCTGACAGGAGCTGCACTAGCCATCACGTTAATTAGCGTTTTTACTCTAGCAGCGCCGACTGGGGGAGTGGGTTAGAGGGATGTGGGGGTGGTATATGACTCATAGACACAGTATGGTTTATTCATGAAGGAAGGGGTTCTGACCCTGACTCTGAGTGTGAGTGTGTATGTGAGTCTGTGTGAGTCTGAATGTGAGTCTGAGTGTGTGTGTGCGTGCGTGCGTGCGTGCGTGCGTGCGTGCGTGCGTGCGCGTGCGTGCGTGCGTGTGTGTGTGTGTGTGTGTGTGTGTGTGTGTGTGTGTTTCTTAGTAGATCACTGATTGGCACAGAGCCAGGATATTATGATGTTTTGAACATAATACAAGAGACGCATTGTCATTTCTATTCTTTTATAATCGTATAGTTTTCTGCTATTTTCTTCATCTCAGGTGTTGAACCATGTGTTTCGGACATTGTTATAGGTCCACATCGCCCGGGAACATTCACGCTGTTTGTTCCGTGAGTTCTTTTGTTGTGGAGACATTATGGATCATGGCTTCTGATGCATCAGACTAATGAAATGGGTTAAGAGTAGCTCCCTCATAGGTGACCTGACCTTGTCTCCTCTGGCTCAGCCCCTGACAGTCCTCACCCTGTCGTGGTATAACCAGGATCAATAGATCGCTCCAAACCAATCCCCACAGAGTCTCTATTGAGGCTGAGCGCGGCTGCTGTGTGTGGAATATTCTCGAAGCAGCAGCCGCCCTTCCGCTCACTCTGTGCGCCTTTGCAGGGATGTGCAGCCTGTTTCTGTTTAAATGAGCATGTGCATGTGTAGGGGGTTACATTACAGGGATGCTATTGTTTAATTGTCTCTTCTTATCATTAGTGACAAGCATGACCTCTGTTATTGGCATATCTGCATTCTGCCTGTACTGCAGTGCCTCCACCACAGCACTACTCACAGCGTTTTCTCCCAAGAGCGCCCGGGCCCATGCCTCATAAATACAAACACAATCTCTCCTACACCTCCTGACTGCAGGACAGGACTCCACACATATCTGCCCGTGGAGCGCAGCCCATTTGCATACATATTAAAGTGACGCCTCAGAAAAAAAGGAAGAGAGAGAAAGAGGGGGAAGTGGATTGGAGGGGAGGGGGGATAGAGAGCGGGTATATGCAAACAAGGCTTTCATCTAATATGCAAGAACCGGCATTGCTCTGGCATAAATCTGCATCTGAGCTCCGGCAAAGAGAGCCGAGCCCATTTGACAGTAAATGGGCTGGGGATGCTTGTCAGAAGCGCAGGGGAACACAGTGTTGCTCCACAGTGAATAGGCCGATCACTGCGGTGTGTCACATATAGCTTCTTTCACAAAGTCAAAATATTCAAAGTCAAAGATTTTGATAAATTGTGGGGGGAATGTGCGTGAGTAATACTACCCGGAAACAGTTACAGGGGGTTTGTGTCTTTTGCTGCAAAAGTACAGACAGATGTTTAAAACTTTTCAAACCTTTTTGTAGAGGCAAAAGTAGAGCACATGATGGCAGTAAAGCTGAAAAAGTGCACCAGAGAAACTTTACTTACTGGCGTGCTGCCATGAGTTCTGGGTTTCCCCTAACTCTGGGACTATTTTATGTTGGACACCCTTGAACTTCCTTTCCTGTTTTCCTGCCTGAGCATGTCGCATTGAGGCACGCCACTCTGTCTGCACAGGTGATCTTACGCACAGGAAATGGAAACTGTGAACGTGTGTGCCTGTGCATGCGCAGCTCGGGCTTTGCGTGCGCATGAAAAAAGTGAGGTAGTAGGAGCTTGAAACAGGATACTCTGGGAATAACACAAAGCACAAAAAGTGTCACATGATCTGAAACACAGGCTTGATTTATTTGGCTTCAGAAAGAATCTGTTGCATGTGGTTTGGAGGAGAGAATGTTTTCCTTCTTTGCTCTCTGAGTGCTCAGACACAACACATGGAAACATTTCGGAGAAGCCATGGGTCTGTGAAAAAAAACTACACTTTTTACTTCTTCTCCCCCTTTTCATTCCATTTTGGCTCCACCAACTGATTGAATTACATACATCTGTTCACCATATGTAGAAAATATTCCTAATAAATAACTGCAATGCACTCCAAGTTAAGACATACCCATATAGACAAGTTTGTTTTGCCAGAAAACTGTCGGCAATGCTGGGCTAACATATTATTGAGCGGGATGTATCAATGAACATGTATTTACAGCCTCTGTTTCAGTCAGTGATAAATACACTTCCACTCACATGAGACAGTTGCATGTCTGCTCTATTGTCTGCCATAAATATGCTAGAAGAATAGAAGGGTTGGTTAAATATTGATAACACCAATTTTCTGCCCCCCCATTGCCCCCTCCCACCTACTCTCCATCACCAACACGCACACAAACACAGAGCAGAGACCGCCTTCCTTTTCTGCTTCTATCTGCCGGTTATTTCACCCTCGCAGTAACCTTGCTTATGCATATTGCATATGTAAATAAAGCACCCCCTCTTCTCTCAAGTAATTGTGTGCATCTTCTCCAGACCTGCATATCTTAGCTCTGTTTAAGAGGAGCCATGCAAGATGGAAACTCACACGGCTTTGTTTTGCACTCTTTTTCTACACTATTCTCACTGTGTTGTCTTACTGGAAGTTAAGTTATAATAAGTCCTAAAGTTTAAGTTAGACACAGAAGTGAATCAGAGGTTACTGTTTTTGCATTTTCTTTCAGAATGACACAAATGAAATATTGTGAATGGAAAAGAGTCAACAACATTTTATTTACAATGAATGATAACTCCATGATAACTATTTTTATGTTTGTTTTGTTTTGTTTTTTTTTAAACAGGCCTTAGATATAATAATTTCAACAATGTAGGCCCAGTTTCCTTCAGTAGAGTGCTTTTAATGGCCAAATGTAATAGTCTTTCTGCATAAACATAGTTTAATGTAGAGATTCTCCATTAATATTGCCCTACATATGAAAAGTGCAGTAACTGCATATTTTGTCAAAAATTAGTTAAGAGAAAAACATTTTTGAAAAATATTTGTTAAATTTGCATCAACTACAAATTCTTCAGTAATGCAAAGGGAAGGGTTTTAGAAGGGAATATTCTAGCTGACAAATTCAAACACTGATACTGCATTTTTCTGTTCTGTTGTTAGAGAATTACACAAAGATACTGTAATTTTTTTGTTTTTTTTGTTTTTCATTTAATTGTGAAATGGGACTTGAAGTATGTTCTCAGACCACTTACTTTTCTGTACTTTAACTGTACATTCAGAGGTTAAAGATAAAATATTATACTATATACTGTGAGCACTGTAACTCTCACCTACACAGAGACAACATCAAAACTTAAGTCATTTTCTCACATTTCCTTTGTAGGGCAGATTTAGTGGTGTCAGATTTCCATTGTCAGGCAATATATTGCTGCTATGCAATATAAATAAAATTATTCAATACATTTCATTCAGCTAAATAATAATGATTAATTATGCAATAGTCTCTATGTATAATTTTTCCAGAAGTTCCAGCCTCCGCTCCATATTTAGAGAAGCTTCCCTGGGGTCGACTGACAGAAGTGAGGCTGCTAATCTGCGCCATGGGCTCCTCTGAGCTCTAAGCACTCACACACCACTAATCACAGGAAAGGTGGTTGGAGTCTCACCAACACCGCAATATCAGGGCCTATGTCCAGTTCAAAAGTGAATCTTTGATTGTTGCGCTCAAACAAATGGCCAGAAGAGGCTCTGAAATGTTACAATACATGTTTGATTCATCTGACCTTAGCAAACTGTATTGGCCTCTAGATGCAACTGATTTATTTATTTTCTACATTATATTTTACAACAAGTTTAACTGAAGGAACTATATGTAAGTTAAATGTAATAAACTCCATCTAGGATTTATTCTTGTTTACAAAACAAACAAAAAAGATTGAAAGACATTTATTTTAATGTAATATTTTGGTTCTCAAGATTGGTTTAAATTGGATAAACTAAACTCTCTCTGATAAGAATCATCATCTGACTAACCCCCCTGCAGACAATCCTTCCTTAGTACTAGTGCAGCCTCTGCAGCGCAGTGAGAAAATTCAGAAGTTTTGAGCTTTAATATGGGGCAAGGCCTGATATAGTGAGAATGAGAAAAACGTTACATATGTGTCGTCTGTATGTGCAGGTGAAGGCAGTGAACCCAGGGTCTGTTGTGACTGTTCTACTTTGCAGGCATTCAGCTCCTACAAGACTTAGAGGTAACATGTTTTAATCTTTCTTTTCTATTTTTTGCTGAAAAAGTGACATTTTATTTTGTTCCAATGTGCATGATTTTCCAAAATGAGTTTATCTTATAAAATACATTGATTTATACAATGTTGTAATATTGTACAATACTATGCAGTACAGTGATTTATGTGAACTGAAAAGACCACAGTAAAAATAATTAAATAGTGAAATTCAAATCACAATATATTGAATATTGTAAGATCACATCAAGACTTGTCACAAATACTGTACCATAAATTGTGTGAAGTTGTCTCCCATTCATGTCCACATTTACTCTGCTCTTTACCAGTGCTTGATGGTCATAATAGTGCCTGTCCTCCTGATTCACCTATTTGGCAGGGAATCAAAGTCCTCTCCAGGTGTTCAGTAGATGTCAGCCATCTGTGTGTACACACAAACACATGTGGGCCATGGATGACAGATAATCTCTCTATAAAGAGCTTTTACCTCACCTCCCAGAGCACAGATAGTTTCACTATAGACGAATAACTCATGACATACACACGTGTGCTGTAGCTTCTATATTACACAAAACTGACTCTGTGAGCTTTTAGTCATGGTATAATACTATTACCTCATCAAAACATACATGGGGTTGTGTTTTGTTTCATTCACACAATCCTGGTTCATTAGTCTGTCTGTTCATTAGAGTATTCCAGGTCTGAAATTATGCAGATGATTCCAGTGAAGGTGTTTGGGGTTTAAAAACACAGTGGAGCACGTCCTGTATGATGTCATATTACCATATGACATCATAAGGTGGAACAGAATGTTTTCCATTTGAGAGAAGAACTAAATATGCAGGATTTGTGTGTTAAACATGTGTGAATGAAACAAACCACAACTCCAGGTATGTTTTATATGAGAAAACTGCATTACTACATAAATCAGAAATTACAGAAATATGGGCCCTTTGATTGAAGTGTTTATGTGTAGCCTAACATGTCTTTGCATTTTGCTACAAATATTTGATTTAAAATCATTTCCATTTTGTTACTTTATTAAAACATGTAACCTATTATGTTTTTCAAGCAAAGTTTATCTTATTATATTATACCTAAATAACAAAACAAACCCGTTTTTGTGCACACAAACATCATCCTCTCTTAGAATGTAGCTTTGTCGTTGGTTATTTTATTTCGACACTATATGACTTATATTCTCATTTTTGTTCTGGTATAGACCTCAGAACGCGGTGAAATGCAGCATGCCCGCTCTTACGTGCATTCTCAATGAGGCTAGTAGTGATATTTGCGTATAACAGATGCACCGCCTTCTCCTCATTGGACAATGTGTACGTGAGGGCGTGGCAAGGGAAAGATGAGAGTTGCAAATCCATGCCCTTACTGGGAAGACATGGAGCGCTATGGACACAGTCTGCTCGAATCAAGTAGGAATCTCAACTGAAGATATACATATTTCTTTAAATAGGGAAGAAACCTTCTGTCATACAGTAAAGGGTGGCCCGCCACAGAATGGAGTGTGCTTTTGACGCACAAAACCTGATCTCTATTTCGTTGAGAAAAATACAGAGCTCCAGGACGCAGAGAGGAGGCATCAAGCTCCACAAGAACTTACTGGTAACGTACGTATTGAGAAACGCCAGGCAGTTTTATATGAGTAAAAACTTGTCGCAGACACAGAGGACGCAGCAGTACGAGGACGTGGCCGCAGTGCGAGAACGGCAAGAATACCTTGAAATTTCTGGGAGCTTTAAGGAGTTGGCTGATGACTTCTACTGCAACTTTACTGGTGTTGAGTCGGGCACTTGGCACTGCGGAGCGCACCAGTCCAACGATCAGTCTGCAGAGGTGGCGCACCAAGACGCATCAGCCTGCGTAATGGTTTCACAAAGTGACTCTGACCTCATGGTGGCTGAAGCCTGTTGGAGTTGTGTAGAGAAATCCGCGTGGGAGTTACCTGTCCCAAACACAACCAACCAAAAGACTGTCCTGGACCTGGACACGCATGTGGTGACTACTGTCACCAATGGATACTTCCACTCAGACTGTTGCGCGCAGCCAAAACAGCCGCAGGGCGCGCACTACTACGCAAAGAAGCGAAGGATAGACACAAGTTATTATATTGTTGACCCAGAGTTTTATTTGCCAGATTTAGGGCCAGTTCCATTCAAAAGAATGAGAACTGATGAGGACTCGAGTGGGGACTCTGATCAATTGGACTCCTCGAACATTTCCAACCTGATTTCAGTGTTGGGTTCTGGTGGACTCTCTGAGTTTGTGAGTTGGCAGAACACGGACCTTGAGCAAATAATTGCCACTCAAACTATTTGTTTAAAACAGACTTTGTTGACAGGTAGCGGTTGGACGAGAGCAATTGAAGCATTTTGATATGTATATATTATTTTCGTTGTATCATTTATTTTAATGCTTTTAAATAAATAATGACACGTGCAAGCTCTGTCCTCTCTAATTATTGTTGTTCCAATATTAAACAAAATATCCATTTACTAATTAGCCTTGACTTACACCTAGTGGGTTTATGTTGCGTCTTTTTGCTGGTGATGTGTTTTGATTAGAAAAGACTACTAACTAAAATGCATTAATTCTGAAGACATGAATTAGGCCCGTTCCTGTGGAGCGATGTTGGAAGAGCTCCATCATGTGGCCATCAGTGATATGTGCAGCCTGCTTGCAGCATACCAGCACAGATGATTTGGGTTTTTTTTCATTGTAACTGCATAATTTATATAACGGGTTGCGTCCAATCATCAATAAAACAGCACGTTGTAATATCATTGATGCTCTGACTTTAAAACTGCTAAGCTTTTTTGTGGATTAATCCTTCATTGTAGACACGTGGTTTAGAGGATTATGGGGTGTGCATTTTAAGTATTATATGGTACCAGTAGCCAAGTGTTATGTAAGATTTCTGTTTGGCCTACTTCAGTATCAATATCTTGACATTTCATATCGACATAGCCACACAGAATATAAGTATTCACTAAGTCTGCAGTTAGTCTAACTGGGATATAGCCTAAATATTTGGACAAGCACATGCTTTTCCCTTTTAATTCACTTATCTAATGTCTATATTCAAGATTGTGTATATTCACCTCAATGGCTGTGAAATAACGACTCTTCTCTAAATAATGAACTTTAGTTTGAACCAGAGGCGAGGAGCGCGCGTTTGTGTTTCTGTGTGACCGGGGGGCGGGACTGTGGACAGCTGAGAATAGAGGTGTGCAGCTTGTCCTTGAGACATGACTCCGCCAGCTCTTCTCCTCTCTATTCCCTGGACAAGCAAACATTTTAACGCATCTATGTGACAACATGTTTGGGGTATTTGTCAGAACTGTGGTGAGTGTTTTAGGTCTGGAGATCGTTGTATTTGTTACTGCGTAATAGCAAATGTTGTTGACACTGTGCTACATGCGCATCAAGCTTTACGGCAGGACTCTGAGGGGTGGGCGCTGTACTACGACAGTATTATATAGTCATTATGGCATGATGTACATTTTGACTTTATTTATCTTATACACGGTTCAATGGCAGCATTTCATTATAGAGTTTACAGAAGCTATTTGTTTATTTTGCACTGTGTGCACAGGCTGCTCAAGGTGACCATGCTAGTTTGCACCTTTGCTCCTCTTTTATTTGCAATCATAGACATCCGCATGTGGTAACAAATGTTGACTGAGGCAGTGTTTAATACATAATATCTAAGCCAAAATCATTAACTGTATCTCGTAATGCAGCGCATCCAATAAGTTATCGTGTTTTATTTTGAAAATCCCGGAAGTGACTCTCAGTTATTTAGTAATGGCACCTGTGTTGTTTGAGTCATGTGCAGGATGATTTATACCTTTATAATAAAAGCTAAATAATACAATCTGTCCATTAAGGTTATGTTGATGTAGTGTTATAAATTTGTCTTTCAATGTTATACCAAAGAGCAGCAGTGCCAACAATCTATTTTTAGAATTGGTCAGCATGCACCAAAGTAGCTTAACACATTGTTTGTGGCTTGCTCTGATGTTGTCAGTGTCACAGACTAGTGGCATAATAGTGAAAAGAGTAAACATAGGTAACTTAAAGGACACTACTTACATGCAATTAATGACATGACATGTTTCTAAAATCATCCATATTTTTCAGCTGCGGCCCAGTGTTGTGAAGCCATGCCACCTTGTCAGACCTATCACACAGCTCTCAGAAAGGTCTGCGACCCATCAGGACAGTTTACCTAAATTACCAGTGCCACCTCTAAAACAAACCTGTGAGCGCTACCTCGCCTCTTTGGAGCCAATAGTGAGTGAAGAAGAACTTTTACACACTCGCCAACTCATCGATGAACTCCTCAAAGGTGGTGTTGGCGAGCGTCTACAAAAAGGCCTGGAGCGACGGGCTCGTAAAACAGAAAACTGGGTAGATATATGATTTCATTTTACTATTGTAAATACAGCTCAGCTACTCTCCAGGCTTTGTAATGAAATGAGAAAAACATTTTGCCCAGCTTACAGAATGGTGGATGCAGTCAGCTTATCTAGACTGTCGTATGCCGGTGGCAGTTTACACCAGCCCTGGAGTTGTATTGCCCCAGATGCATTTCCAGGATCGGCAAGGACAGATGAGGTAAGAAATTACAGTTTTTTTACCCATGTCCATGGAGGCTGACCTACAGTATATCAGTATAAGTGGCAGATAGACAGCCTATTAAGTATGTATTATTTATTTGTTCACACTGTGTAATTTTATGTTTGTTGGTGTATTGATTACTAAGTCTGTTGTAAAAGAGATTTACTTAATGTTGAAGGGCAACATAAACAAGCTCAAATGAACCTGGTGTCAGAGACCAACCTTTACTCAGGGTTCCCCCTCAGTGGCTCAAGCTATTTAAAGCTCTTTGCAGCTCATAGCTTGGTTCAGCTGTTTTTAAATACTGTGACCCAGAGGACATGCAGTGAACACAACCCAATGAGAGATGCAGTAGCTCGGTAACTCAAGCACTGTACTTTTAATAATGATTAAGCACTGATTTGTTGACCTGTGGTGCTATGAGATACTGGACTTGTAAATGTCACTTTTACAGTTATCTACAAACACTGATATAAAGTAGTGACATTTTTATAAACCAGTAGCATCTTTTCTGCAGGTTTGCTGCTAAACTTATAGCTGGAGTTCTTGACTTCAAAAAAATGATTGACACGTGAGTTAAACTAAATCTTTTGTCTTTTTATGTGATTATAATTAACATTTTTAATGAATGAATGATAATTATTTATTTTCTTGTAGCAAAACGTTGCCCACTGAATATTTAAGCAAAAAGCCATTGTGTATGGACCAGTATTACCAAATCCTGTCGTCCTGCCGGATACCTGGACCAAAGAGAGATACTGTTGTCAATTACGGCAAAGGAAATACCTCCTCTACACATATCACCGTAGTGCACAATTTTCAGGTAGCCAAAATGGCACTGCTACTCTTTGGAACATAATTTGTTCCAAATATGTTATATGTTACTTGAAAATACCTTTGTTGAATTGTACTGACCCAGTTCTGTTCCACAGTTTTTTGTGTTGGATGTGTACAACAGCGATGGCACCCCACTGACAGTGGACCAGATTTATATGCAACTGGAAAAAATCTGGAACTCCTCCTTACAGACAAACAAGGAACCAATTGGTATCCTCACATCACAACACCGCAACACATGGGGAAAAGCCTATAACACTCTTATTAAGGGTATGGTAAAACAATAAAGGTTTTGAAATGTAATACAAGAAAAGAGTTAACCTAACATTTGATACTTTCAGATAAGACAAACAAGGAGTCTGTCCGTGCTATCCAAAAAAGTATCTTTACAGTTTGTCTGGATGCCCCGATGCCGCGAGTGTCGGACGAGCTCTACTTAAGCCGAGTAGCAGCTCAGATGCTGCATGGAGGAGGCGCCCGCTGGAACAGTGGCAATCGCTGGTTTGATAAAACATTACAGGTTGGCTTTAAAAAGATTGCTTTGAAAATGCAATCGTAAAAGCTAAAATACTAAATGTGCTTTCTTATTATTTTCAGTTTATCGTGGGGGAGGACGGCACATGTGGACTGGTGTATGAGCATGCACCTGCAGAAGGGCCACCTGTTGTTTATCTCATCGACTATGTTGTTAAATACATGTAAGCCTATGTATTACTGATAAAACTGCACAGTATGGTGCATTTGTATTTAAGATAAATCCTGTTTCTAATTACTGCTGATTTTCATCATCAGGCAGAGGTCTGAATTTATCCGATCACCAATGATCCCCCTGGCCATGCCACAAAAACTACGTTTTAATATCACATCAGAGGTCAAAAGAGACATTGAGAAAGCCAAACAAAATATGAATATGTGGGTATTGTCTCAGTTATGTGTTTTTGGTGTTTTGATGTAATTTAATTGCTTATTTTACTGTTTCCCAGAATGGTACATGACCTAGATGTAAAGGTAGTTCTTTTTTCCCATTTTGGCAAGAATGTGCCAAAGCAGCATCATCTTAGTCCTGATGGCTTTATTCAAATGGCTTTACAACTGGCCTATTTCAGGTGAGAGTTATATTGTTATACAAAGTCTATCCCTGCTTCCCATGTTTATTTTTTGTGCTATATTTGCATTTACAGGATGTACAACACCTGCTGCTCTACTTATGAGAGTGCATCTTTACGAATGTTTAAATATGGGCGAACAGAAGGCATCCGTGTAACTACTATGGACTCTTTTCGGTTTGTTCAGGCCATGGTAGATCCAGCCCAACAGGTACTAGCAAAAGCTTTTACATCAAATCATATAAACCACATGTCTGTCTGACAATATATTTGATACACAGAACACAGAGAGACGGACACTGCTACAGAATGCTGTCCAGACTCATAAAGAAAACACATACAATGTAAGCACAGTTTGTTTATTCTTAAGACTTGG
Organism: Scartelaos histophorus; assembly: GCA_000787155.1. NCBI lineage: Eukaryota > Metazoa > Chordata > Actinopteri > Gobiiformes > Gobiidae > Scartelaos > Scartelaos histophorus. The sequence goes on along the minus strand of KN494794.1, from coordinate 62,717 downwards.
GTTATTATACATTACACAGTAAATTACATGTATTATCTTATAGGCAATCCATGGGCAAGGTATAGACAGGCACCTCCTTGGAATGAAAATGCAGAGTATTGAAGATCTTACATCAATGCCAGAGTTTTTTATGGACACTTCCTATGCTGTGGCACAGCATTATAATCTATACACCAGTCAGGTAATGTGCAAAGCATATTATTACAATGACAACCTTCCTTGAGAGGAGTGTAAATAATTACATGGTGGTCTATTTGTTTGTTTGAATATTTGTCCTCATCTCTCCCCCTCACCGTCTAGGTTGGCTCCAAGACAGACTGCGTGATGTGCTTTGGTCCGATGGTGCCAGATGGCTATGGAGTGTGTTACAATCCCATGGATGAGCACATCAACATCGCCATCACAGCCTTCAACAGCTGTGAGGACACTAATGCTGCCAAGTTTGCCCGGGCCGTAGAAGAGGCTCTGTTGGACATGAGAGCCCTTCTGGAGGATACAGCTTGAGCCAACAGTGATCCTTCTATAGTCCAATGTGGTGTTGTCCTCCCCGGCTGAATGAGAGCTGGGATTTACAAGTGCCACAGTTGTGGAGATATGCCTTGTTTTCACACAGAAGTATATAGAGTTGTTGAAAATCTATTTAACTGGTTTTAGAATGTTATTGTATGGCTGTTAAAACAAATGTGTGGTGTAAATTGTATATTTTAATATATTGTTTAAACTGTATGAAATTATATGAAATCATTTTTTATTATTATTATATTATTTTATTTTAGTTTTTTTTGCTCTATTTGTCACAGTCTGTTATTTATAACAACCAAACACACAGCCATCAACCTTCAAACTGTATGCAAGCACTATTTCTAAACAAATCTATGAGCCCATGAAGGAATATTCAGCTCTAAAGATCCCTCTGGAACGCAGATAGTCCCCATGAAATTCCACTTCCGCCATGTTCCCAGAAGAGTGCCACACAAACAACTGCTGCCCACTGAACACATGGGTCTTCAGGATGTCCATGTCCCTGATCTGAACAGAAGACACAACCCTTCTTATTTCTCTCAAAAAATGGAATATATACAATAAGAGAGGACGAGTATGTACCATGATATATGAAGACTGTGAGTTGGTGGAACTGAATACTAATCCTATGTATTTTGCTTGAATCCTGATTTTTACTGAGGGAGGAGCATTGATTAGAACCCGGCATGTCTGATTGGTGTCCAAGGTTGTGGGATTCTCAAATATTCCAATAGGAGCAAAGAGCTGTATGTCACAAACTGGAGCGGACAAAATTGAATGGCCATTGGTAAGTATGCAACATGATGCATCTCAGTCAGATACAATATGATTAAATAGCAAACTCTAAGCTTATCTTACCTTTGTGGTGGCTTTTTTTCATATTTTTCTGTGACTTGTATTTGAGAATCACTCCATTTCCTTCAGTTAGTAAATTCTGGCGCACCAAGAGGACATTAGTTCTTGTAGTCAGTGCACTACCTGCTAACTGTCTGCACCTCCTTACAAATGACATGCGATCAAAAAAGGCCACATACTCCCCTGCCGAGAAACAAATGATCAACTACATTTACAGATATAAAATCAGTACATATTTTAAGTGTTACATGCTCACTTTTACTGCAGTCTAGGGAACTTGATTGCACTTCAATGTGAATGATTTCATCCAAGGGTCTACCTATGGAGACCATGCAGCGGCTGGTTGCATTGGTTAAGTCTATTGTTCCTGATTCATCCAACAGTAATCTCCCACATACACCTTTTAATGAAAATGCAATGTGAAATTATATAGTCTTTTTGATAAAATATTAGAAAAGACAACTTGCTTACTAACTAGGTGTGGATGCTTGTACAGTTGGAATTGCCTCTGTTGTACGTATATTATCTATGTGATGACGTGGTGGTTCTTTGAGGCTCACAGTGGGAGGGGGGAGTGGTCCTTCTGTGTGGTTAGCTGGTATTGAAAGAGTTAATGCGGTGCTTATGGTAGTAGGATTGACAACAGGCGCGGGTGGCTTGTCTAGGCAGCCCACGTTGCAGCCCTGAATAGTTAGAGGCTTGGGCATGTGCATACAAAGCAGAGGGCTGACTGGTTCAGGATTTGTGGGCCCTACACACGACACGGCTCTGGACTGGATCCCATAGCCACAGGTTACAGAACACTAGATGGTAACAAAGCAGCACTGTCACTCTATTAATATTATGCACAGTCATAAATATATGTTGGAGTTATTTAAATTGTTCTATTTAAGGTTACCTGGGTCCATGGCTTGATTTCCCACCTGAATGAACAGACTTGCATTAGACAGGGCACCGTGGTGGCTGGCTTGACAGCGACATGGCAAGTATTGTCTGGCACTACACTTTCTTTTCCATTAAAAAACTGGACACACAAAACTGTTCTTTGAGCTACACCCAATCCACAAGACACAGAGCAGGCTAATGTCTGCAAAACCTTCCACCTGGACATATGAAAGAAGCAACCACCAAAGTCATTTTCATTTCCAACTTTATGCTGAAAAAGTATGAATTATCTGTTTTACCTAGCTGGGCAGCTGTGGGTATTGCAGCCCACCACTGCTTTTGGTTTTGGAAAGTCTTGGCACTCTGTATCATCCACAACTACCTCTCCTCTCTCTTTTTCCACAGCACAGTACTGCACTAGGTTGGCTACCCCTCCTCCACATGTTACACTGCAGACTCCTTGCTTAGAGCGCCATCTGGTTGAGGAAATTGGTAAGTGAACAAATGCTTAAGTGTATGTCAATAAATATGTGATGAAAATGAACGTCTAAAATGAAATTCTCACGTGGGAGGGCATGATGATGTGCTGCAGGTCTCTGAATAAGGCTGAGGTCTGGTTGAGGCATCACAGTGGAAGTCGGGCACACCCAGTCGGATTTGGTGGTCCAGACAGGAAAACCACACCTGCAAGGTCCCTATAAAACCATTGGGCTTGTATTGGATGTATTTTTACTTTTAGTATTACAAAGTTATTTTACTGTTGTTTAATGTTGTTCATTTTCTCACCATTGCCACACGTCTTTGAGCACTGGCTGCTAACAGGACTCCACACATATACAGAAGCTTGCCTTGACCGTGGCATGAGACCAACCTTTAACCTTGGCTGGTCCTGCTTAAGGGACAAAACTCTTCACAGTAAATACTCACCGAGATCTCTTTATTTCACTTGCTTTACCTCAGCCTTAGATTCCCATCCCACTGGGCACACATTTACTACACAGGGAACTATATCATGGGGGCGATTCTGCTGTATGCAGTGACTCTCATTCACTTTGATATCTCGTCCACCTTCTTCCCGGACACAGAACACATCACGTTTAGCCTCTCCAGGCCCGCACACCGCTGAGCATTTTCCCAGCTCTGAGACATGCCATCTGTAATCAAAAGTAAATGGTAAAACAGCCAGACATTGTAGTAAATACAACCCTTGCTATTTTTCCTGGTTATACCTGGTAGGGCAATGGTGCATGTTACATTTTTCAACAGCAGGTGGCGCTGTGTCATTTCCACATTCAGTATCTGGTAGAGGCGCAAGTTTATTTCCATGTTCTTGGACACATCTAACAGGGCGGAGCCTCTCCCCACCACCACACAATGAACTACAAGGCCCAAACTCCCCTGTTTCCCACCTAAAAAAACACATTTATATTCAAACAATAGTTTCCTGTTAATCCCTGTGAGTGTAAAGTAGTGTTCAACCTGGGAGGACACTGTGGTTGCTGGCAGGTTGTGTAAAGTGGGTCAGATGGCATAGGCCTGTTACAGTACTTAGGTTTTAACTGTTCACCAGTGTCTTGATCCACACATAAGTATACATGTTTCTGGACTCCTACAAATAGAGTAAATAGTATCATTTATTTATCACTATTTTCAGTCTTTCTGTATTTAATAGTATCTTACCTGATCCACAAGATACTGTGCACGGTGTTAAAAACTGAGTCCATTTGCTTTTAGGTTGGCTGTCTAAGGATGATCTGTTATGATTTGGTAGATAAAATTTGTAGGTAATGTTTGGGTTAGTTTTTATCCCATATTCTTTACCATATTTGCGATAGACCTGCATAAAACCAAATGTTAATGCAAAATAATGTTCGAAACTTTTAAGACTCTTAAAGCTTAACTTGTATATGTATCTCTTTTTGCACTGGTCCAGGTAGAAGAAGCTCTTCCATCTCCGGTAAAAGGTCAGGGGTCAAGTGAAGATGGTATTCTAAATGGTTTTCATCCAGTGGAGAAGGATATGTCATATTCAGAGCCATGTTTCCCTTACCAGATACTATATACTGGCCTTCAACTAACACAGCTGGTGAAATAAAGAACAGATAATGCATTATACATAGTCCAAATGTATCAGTAATGCTTGTAGCACATACCCATATGTGTGAAGAGGGGCGCACTGTTTACAATATGAACTTGTGTGGCATTCATAGGAACTGCCAAAAAGGTAATGTACTCTGCAATATAGAAAATAAAATGTCCTTAATTTGAAAAAAAGATGTTATTTAGACAAGAATTAATAATCACTGTTGACTTTCATCATGTGAAATTGATTTAATGTATTGATACTTTTTGCCAGGCCCCCAGTGAAGGAGTCAGAGGTTAAAGTGCAGGATGATCCATCTCCACCACACACTCCACAGTTGTCATATATTTTCTCAGACAGCAGGACGCCATCACAGCCGAAGAGCTTCCTCAAGGCAAAAACACTTTGTTTCAAAACAACAGCAAAGCTTTTGGTGCTTATAGTTTAATTTGTTGTATGATCATATTTACCTGGCACTTCCCTTGTAGACAGGCTGCTCTGGAGCCAAAGGGTGGTGGGCTGTCATATTCACAGCGAGTGCCATCTACAAACTGAGAGCCTCGGCTGACTATGAAGCTTTCCCCCTCGGACTGGCACATAAGCCTGCACTGATCATTTTCTGTTTAGTGAACCAAGACATACTTATTCACATGTAACATTCATTGATTGAAAACTTTTTTTTCCATGAATCATTGTATTTATGTATTTTTTTAGACTTACCTTTTGCAACACCAATAGCAGGGGTCCAGGTATAGAAAGATGCAGTATTTGGGAGCAGATAAAGTGGATGGAGGTCTGTATGGGAACACTGCTCTGCCATAAAATCCAGCTGAGTGCGCTCACATGGCTACAACGCCATAAATGGTGAGACAATAATAATGTAATTTAACATATTTGAAAAAAAAAAAAGATTTTAGATATTGATCTTTAAACATGGTTCACTGTTAGAGTAAACCATGCAGATAACAGTACAGTGGCTTTGCAAACACAAATAGTTCAAACTTACATTCTGATGACAAAGTTCAGCCTGTATTTCATGGCCTACACAATGACGTCCTCCAAATGCAGGTCTGAAGATTAAAGTTAAAATTGAAAGCTAAGAAAGTTTGACTTTGTCACAAAGTTTGGCTGATCTTTGAATCAGTTACTGATTGAAGTTACTCACTTTGGGTTATTGCATTTTCTTGTGCGATGAGTGACTCCTCCACCACATGTCCGTGAGCAACTGGAGAAATCAGACCAGCTGGACCAAGATCCGTGCACCACTACAGAAGAGTCCAGCTCATCAGGTGACACACAGCGGCCCTTCAAACACCACTGTAGGGGAGCACAGATGGTTAATACTGTACATTAGTGCAGGTTATATTTGTAATAAAACACTACCTGATTAGGACCACACTCGGTTCCATCCAACAATGGGACCAACAAACGCTTGCAGGAGCTGTCATTATCCACATGACATGACAGAACGCGGCATGGAGGCTGAAAAAGATAAATCTGCTTTAAAATAATAATAAAAAACAAGTTAATAGTTCTATGATATGATACGCCACCTGGTGGCATAACGCTCTATTAACATCTTACTAAATCTGGACTTTTGAAAGTGCAGGCTCTGGCAGTTTTACCAAAGGCTATTCTGCATTGCTCGTCGACTCCATAGAAAAGACCAGGCCTCCGGTCCTGCAGAGAGCCTCCCAGAACAGGCAGGTCTTTCACACAGTCAGCCTTTCCCTTACTGGAAACATTAAACCCAATAAAATACAGTCAAGTAGAAGTGCTGTGGTGGAAACATTCAGTTTTCATTACACTAATGAATAACATCAAGCATATAATTGACATGAACATGCAGGTTGGTTAATGGCTCTTTGTGAAGCTGTGGTGTGTTGTGCACAGCTGTTGTGAGCAGGTTGAGCCACCTGAAGAATGTGAGCAGCTGCTGTCTGCTGCAGGAGGACCAGGTCAGATCCACACTGTTAAGGCCTCCGTCTGAGGCCATCATGAATCCACTGCTGCTGCAGCTGTTTTCCACACCATCATGGTTGATCCCAAAGCTGGGTCAAAGGAATGTATCGCAATATAAGCATTATATGTGATAATTCAGCATTTTTGTTACCATCTGTAATCTTTATTATTTGACTCACTTTTACCTGTGACCAATTTCATGAGCAACTGTGATTCCCAAGTCAAAGCCAGTGTCCTCTGTAATTACACAGCTCCAGTCTTCAGAGCACACTCCGCCCAGCTGTGCCACCCCCCTGACCTGCTTATTCCCATCAGGTAACGCCAGGTCATACCTTTACATAAAAGTGAAAACATTACTGTAATTCACTATGCGACACATTAGCTATAGGAGTGAGCCATGCACCTTGTGATGTACAGCAGGAGATCAGCGTGGAGAAGGTTTGTGTCATTGGACGGCTGTATTCTCTTCCCCCAGTCACAAACACTTTTAAGAGAAGCAGTAATGTTTGGGGACATTTGGATCTCTGGCTGTGTGAAATAACATATGAAATAACATGAATACGAAAAACATGTAATGTGCAGTGCTACATACCTCCGGCTCTGTCAGAATAATCATTCTGACCAGGTGCATCCTCATGTTGGCTCCCAAACTGACATCTCTCAACAACTCAGAAGCCTTCATGGAAATGGATTAGCTTGTATAGTTACATTTCAGTCTGTGATGAGGTACTATACCAAAAATAGATAGTTTCTTTCTTACAATATTGAGATTGGTTAGGATGTATCTTTCAGTGTCCTGCTGATGGACATTGTGGACATCTGGTCCAACCACAACCAATAGTTCCAAATGGGTCACATCAGGCATTTTTACTGAGCGATGCTGTCGCGTATGCGCTGAAAAACATAATCATGATCATATTATCCAAAGATTATCATTTATTCATATGAGAGAAAAATGTACCGTGCATACCAGAGTCCCAAGACGGAGAAACGCTGGAATTCTTTGCAATATCCCATTGGTGTGACTTCAGCACAACAATAAAATACAATTAGGTCTAACCAGTGAATTAAGATTTTGTATTAAAGTGAAACAAATGTAATACACCCAATACACATTAATATTGTAGTTACTGTGACTTCCTTGATTTTCCTTCATTACTGGTTTTGTATGTCACCATTAAATCATTACAGTTGATTGTTCCAGTGTATTGTATATATACAAAATACACACAGTATTTGGCTTTAATTAATGGATTTGCAGTTTTAAAATAGCACAGACTATGTTTCTGGCAATATGATAAAGAGTATAAAGTTGAAGAGTTCAATGTATTTTGCAGAGACCCAGAGCTGTGGGATCAGTCACACTGTAGATTTCCACCTACTTTGTACAATGGAGATGTCATTATAGCAGTGGAGCCAGGCCTCAGCAGCAGCAGACAGACCAGCAGCACAAAAAACATACTTCTCCTCTTTCTTCCTGTGTGTACACTGAACTCACTCTGCTGCTCCAATGAGAACAATATGTGATCC
>KN494794.1:1849-54833 GCA_000787155.1 Scartelaos histophorus | reverse complement strand
GTTTTAGGCAAATAGAGGGTGCAAAGTTCATTACATATGTCACTAGATTTTTTTTTTTTGATTGGCTTGTTTTTGTTTGTATGCCAGGATACCTAATAGTATGTTATTATTATTATTAACATCAAATACTTACAAACTTACTCTTACACAGAGTTATTATTATTATATTATGTTCTAATACTGTGATTTTGAGTAAAAAGGATAAGACTACTACCACTTCTCTCTACTCTTTTTATTTGCTTCAATGACATGATGATGTGTTGCAATAATAATTCTCTGTATTTCATCTCTTTACCACCAGGGGGCATTAATACGCCTGTTTTCAGACTGCTAAGCACAAGGAGGGAGCATAAGCAGCCTCCACACCACACGCCTCCACAGCAAAGTGTAAGAAAATATCACCCCTTATGTCCATCTATGACACACACCAACCTTATCTTATGCTCAGACGAATATTAATACAAGCAGCACTGTGGGCATATTCTGTTAGCATTTATAAAGCGTATTTAATCATCACTGTTAGAAGAATAACCACAAATATCTTTAATCGTATCAGCCTACTTGTATGTACCAATATTCAAACCTCCAACTATTCGCATTGTGATTAACACCAATACAAACTGCATTACAATAACAATTTTAAAAGCAATTTATAATGCAACTTTAATTCTCAGCCTTGTTATAGCAGTGTCCCCTCATCATTTGTCTACTTTAAGTTATATTTTTATTTATTCATACATGTTTGAGTAATCCTGTATTGTCTTTTGCCTTTGAGTCTTGAGTGATCATAAAATTATTTGAAAAAGAAACATTATGAGGTTCCAAATTGTCACATATCCATTTATCAGAAATATAAACATGTATCTGAGGCCCATTTGAATTAGAAAATCTTATAGCAATATTCTGGTGTGCAGTTTTCAAAATGTAAAAACGGATCTACTAGTTATGTTATAGTTAAATAGTAAAAATATCTTATTTAATGACATTGTATGGTCATTGTACATATCAATCTTTTTAGTAGTAGCTCCTTTTTAGAGTCCAACCAACTCGTTTTTGCTTGTTTTTCTGCCTGTTCCTCGGGGAGAGTATCATTTCATCATCTAACTGGAGTCCCATCTGGCATAAGTCGGCTGATATCTGCTTGTAGTCATTCTAAATTAACAGCCGGGTGTTAAAAACATTATACCACGCCCACTGTTGCTCTAACACTTCACCGGCCCTCAGGATTTCAGAAGCATCACTGTAAGAACTTCTTTGGCCGTGTCATCTCAGGCAAGAGAAGCGATTGCATATTTATGGTGTCTTAAATTATAGATCCTTCGCCATATGGGATCCTCCAGTGGGCACCCCAGATAAAGCCCCAGGAAAATGTTGTTATTGAAAGGATAGATTATCTCTCAGAGTTACACTGTAATTCATTTAGTGCAGGGCAAACTGTATGTTGTTGTGTCATATTCTCAGGATGGTGGAAGATCTCACATTCTGAAGGGAGATCACAGGTTAGAGCAGAAAGGTCGATGAGTATAATGACAATTCACTGTGCACTTCCCTTTAGACTCTGAGGCTTTTCTCTTTGTCTTCTGTCTAAGGTTTAGAGAGAAGACAAAACATTCTTTATTCAACATTTATTATATATTAGCCTCTTAGTCATAAATGTTACAACATTTTGGCATGTTTCTGTAGACCAAGAAGTACATCATTTTTGGCTCTGACCCCACAAGGGGAATCCCGAACAGAATTTGTATTTTATTTTTATTTTTTTCAGATTATGACTACAGATGTTGCTGTTAAGAAAGCCCTTTGCTATTCCTTATTTTAGGAGTTATGCTAGACTTGTTGCCTTCTTTAAATCCAGCTCACCTTTCTTTTATGACTCAGTGTCATCCACTTCTGTGCAAAGTTGTTTTTCTGGCTATTTTTAAAACCGCCATATATTGATAGATCAGATGACTCAAAGATACAGCACATCAAATGGCTGCACCACACCTTGTTCAGTTCACCCACCTGAATATATGTGGTGAATGGTTGTTGGCCAGGGGAGGGGCCCATGGAGCAGAGTGACGGTCTGCCCCAGGGCAGCTGTGGCTACTGAAGTGTCTTTTGATGCAGTCTAAAGCGCCTTGGCTACCAAGCTAACCAGAATACCAGAACATTTGATGGGTAAAACTAATTATGCTTATTTAACCATCTGATGACCTTTGCAATGTCACTGGGCATTATTTCAATAACATGTTCATTATCAAAATAGTTTATATCTATATTTTTAATTGCGTTGACCAACTTTCAAATGACAGAATCCTAATCATATTCAGCCTATAAAACGCCTCTCTGCAGAGAGTATAATCAGGACTGAACATATTCACAGGCAAAGCACAGCCTTCTTCCAATATTTAATTTCTTTGTTTAACCACAGCTTACCTCTTTGCTCAGCCATAGAGCCTCTTTTCCAGTGGGAATAGTGTAACTGCAGCTATTAGGGTGGATAAGAGAGTGCAGGGAAGGGCAGAGCATACTAAGCTGACACGGCCACAGCCATAACTCAGAGGCAACTCTCCCATGAATGAGCTGCACACTTCAGTCGTGTTACAGGACGATAGTGACGATAGTGACAGGTGTTAAAAGAGAAACACAACTAAACATCTGCTGTGGTTACGCAGGGGAGCAGAATATTAATAATGTCTGGGTCTTCTTGGAGCAAAGAATGACTGCAGAATGTGCATGCGAGTGTGATATCTGACAAATACTATAAATGGGAACACATTATTCCAATTATTTTATAAGTAATCAATACACACGAGATATATTTTAATTCTCTCTCTCTCTTTTTCAAAAATCGTTGCTCTGTCTGATTCGTGGCTGGGGCAGGCTCTGTGTCAAATCAATAATGACTATGAGCTGTATAATACATGAATGTACAGACTTAATGCAGATTAATCCAGTCAAGAGGAACGAGGAGCGCGTCATGACGAGGCACAGGCGACAAACTTAAGCATAGGAGAATTCAGCCGCATTAACCCGCATGGCCTCAACGAGCCCAATATTGATTTTTGTTAAATGAATTTCAAATAAAAGCAGTTTTACCGCCGAGCGTGTACTTCTGGACACAGGAAAGGCGTGCGTGCCGCAGCGTCAGGGCGCGTGGCGGCGGCGCGGAGCCTGAGCGCACGAGCGCACAGGGTGCTGTCTACGTCACTGAGCAGCAGCACCCACATCCACATCCACGAGCAGCGCCGAGCGGAGGAACACACACTGCTGGGACTGAGCGCTTCCGCCTCTGCAGTCCAGGTAAAGCGCATGTGCTTTTCTTTCACGGCTTTTAGCCTTTTCGTGTTTCATCTGAAGTTAGTTTGTATAAAGATATTCCTGTGTATAGCCCGTGTGCGCTGTCTGCTGGACTACAGGCACAAGTAGCTTCCTGCACGGTCGCTGTGGACTGTAGTCGTAAACTGTATGTTGCTATGGCACTAGGGCCAACATCCCACCTGCTGCCACCGCCACATTCAGTCAATCCGCTTTTCCAGACGCGTAAACTACGTCCACAAGCAAATAAAACGCATTTGACACGTTGAGTTGCAAAAACATCCCCTCCTTTATGAACGAAGTTGCGTAAATGTGTTGCCATTTGAGTTAAGAGCTTTGTTTTCAGTCTAAATGAATGAAGTTATTTAACAAGCCCGTCATTATTGCATAGGCTGCGTTTATTTACAGAAGTTTGACTTTAATGACTTGGGCTCCAGCGCCACATTCCATTTTGCCTTCTGGCCACAATGAGCAGCTCAGTAATAGGTCGCTGCCTCTTTTAAGTATTTTTCCAGTTAAGAGCTTTAATTCGTCTGTAGCTCTAGGTGAAAGCACAGTCCATTTCCACTAAAGCTAAAACTAAAGCACTATATCACGTGTTTATCTCTTGTTTTGTAAGTGCTGTGTGTTTGTTTTCCCCAGTGTCTGAATAATACCCAGGAAAGCAACGCTCCAGAGGACCCAAGATGGTGATTAGCAGCGTGGTACTCATGAGAAGAACATCAGTGTGTGCAGAGAGCAGATGTCTCTACTAAAGGTATCTAGTGTACTTAAGGCTGCTCTTGTGCTTACTTAGACATGAATGCGTCAACACCAGCCCCACACCATATAAAAAAACTCCATTATTTCTGAGAGAGGAGGAGATCACCGACCGTACCATACTGTTGTGAGGAAGGCCAGAGAGGGGGAGAAGTATGAGTCAGAATGGAGAAAAAAAAAAAGAAAATGTCACTTGTCAAATCTGCCTATAAGCTTGGGAGACAGCTCACATGCTTATTTTAAGAGCAAGGCCATATCTCTTTTTAGCTGCAAACTGGCATGAACCGCGTAGCGACCCTACTTATTTTTACTTTATCATGTCATTATAATCAAATATTTCAAAAATATTAAACACTGCTTTTGAAAACATTTAGCGGGAGTGTGCAGATGGTGCATTTGCATAACCTCTGTGTATGAGGGTAAAGTGCACTGATTGCTGAATGCATTTGGGCAAATAATTAACATAAATCACACATTTACTCGTGCCCCAAGATGTAAGTACTTAATTCATCGTTGTTTCACTTTATTGCATGTTTATACCGTTATATTAGATTAGCAGACTCAACTTTTTCAGGCTTAAAGTGAAAGAATGAGACTTGGCACCTCTGTCCAACGCTTTTGTGGTTTACTCTTGTCGTTATCTGTCAAAAGAAGGAGGGATTCTTGTTCTCCGGTGACTTGCCCAAAGCAATAGCAATAGTGGTGGGAAAAGGAGGGGCAGGAGGAGTGTGAGAACAGAGAGAATTACTGTGAGGGAGTGAGCGTGCTTAACCCAGCCACCCAGTGACTCTTGTATCCAAGGACGAAGGTAGCAACGCATCTAAACGCCTCTATTTCACCCGCGGAGGGCTCTGAAGAAATGAGGCGATTGTATAGGCACTCAGGGCTCAACGACCTGCCAGCGCCTCTTCACAAGGCCCCTGGGGGTGTCCGTCCGGAGGGCCAGGCCTGCTGACCCGGCCACCGTCATTACATCTTCAAACCGGCCACATTTAACTCCAATGGCAACTGTATTTTTCTTTCCTCCAAGCTAAAAGGATGATTCTTTTGCCCCCAGTGCTGTCATCTTTATTGAATCTGAACTGGCTTCTGTATTGTTGGCAGAGGAGCGGAGGACAGAAGAAGGGGTAGAAGGTGGTGCACTGTGCCAAGCTGGATTTGGGGAGAGGAACTAAAGATGGGCAAATCAAACAGCAAGTTGAAGCCAGAGGTTGTGGAAGAGCTAACAAGAAAGACATATTGTAAGTATTTCTTGTGTTTAGTTTTGTTTTTTATGCTTAACAAGAATTGACAACAAGACGAACGTACAAAGCGATCACATTACAGACCTAAACTACAGGGTTAGCAGATTTTATGCAGAATTAGGACAAAATATGTTGTTTGTGGATGAAATTATGGTTCAAAAACTGCAGCCTTTACGGTTTGCTTCTTGCGTCCATTCGAATTGCGATTTTCATTCATTTGTGATTTTGCAGCCCTACATCAAGGTAATATCAAGGTAAAATCCACCTACCGAGCAAATATAACCACGCTTGAGAAGATGTTATATTAATCGGTTGTGTGTTATTTCTGGAGCACAGCATTATTGTTATTATTGAAACAGTGCAGGTGCGGGTGGGAGTTGCTATCAATTGGCTGCTTAATGACAGTGTTATTTGTATGGGGGCTCTCTTGGCGGCAGAGCCCAGGCTGGCTGTTGTGGCAGGAAATTGCTGTGGAGGAAGATTGGGCGTCGTGCTGGGCAGGGCTGCTCGGTGCTGTCCTCCTCACTATTTCCATTCCTCTCTCCCTCTGTGACTCCACTGCTCTCTTACCCTTTACCCCGTCTCCCTCTCTTTCACTTTATCCCTTAATTGCCCTCTTTCAGCGAGAAATGGAATAGTATAATTAGGATCTTATCTGGTTAACATCGCTGAGAGGCCACGGTCCCTTCTCTCCCCTTATGTTCACTCTCCCATGGATGGTGACTGTGGTCCCTCGCTTCATCGTCTGCCTTGTTCTCGTGCCCTCCCGTGAGAAGCATTGTCTGCCATCTCCTTTTCCCTCTTTCTTCTTGACAGATTGGGGACTTAGTGAATTTCTCTCTGCCTATGTGTCTTTGTGTCTATTTTAGATCATTGTTTGTGTTTTGTCACAGACAAATAACCAGACAGAGAGAGAACAGGATCTGTAGTGTTTTCAGCCATATTGAGCTGGTGATATGCATCTTTAGTCACGGCTCCTGAAACTATAGCAACTCACACGTTGTACTGCCACAACCAAGAATAAAGAGAGCAGTGTGCGTCTGTAAGTGTGGACTCTTTAAATCAATAATGAAATGTCCCTCACGTGTGTCTCTTTAAACAGCTGGTTTTGACATCAGTTTAGTGTGACAGCCTGGGAACATTTCTTCAAGAATGTTCCTAAAATGCACAAATCTTGGCACCCTTGACCAGAACTGATTGATGAAAATAAGAACTGAGACAAAATAACTTATTTTTAAACATTAGACAAACATCTTGTGTCTGAGTTTGTCATTACTGTAGAATGTAGTGAAACTGTTCCTGGTGACAGTCTAAGCTGAATATTTCATAGCAAACCCTGAAGTGGCCACATGCCAGGCCCGGCTGCACTCTCCTGTATGTGGCATTATATTCCACTGGCCATCACCAAGTGATCAAATCATTCTTGCGGTGAAGTGCCTCACTTTTATCGTGCTTAGCCTTTTTGGGGTCAGTTTACTGGTGACAGGTCTGGGTGCTGCCATCAGATTGACCCTGACATTTACTTTCACACAGGGTCACATGAGTTGGGTGAAGTGCACAGGCCAATGTAATGTTGAACCTTAAAAGGACAGATTACCTCTTCTTCTCTGAAACTACCATTGCACCTTAGTCCAAGTTTTCATAACATGATAAATTATATAAAATAACAAACACTTATTTATGTGGGATTTATGTCATTTTGTTTTACACTTTTTATATATTTTGTGTCAACATAGAAACAGCAAGTTAAACATTAACACCCGAATTATCAATTAACTCTGAAACCAGCTTGCCTTGAAATTCTTTCATTAAGCCTGGTTTGTTTAGATACTCCAAATGACTTTAACATTTTGCAGGAAAACAAATTTACCAAGTTTCCCTTGAAGGACTGCCTAGTTAAATAGAATTTAACGTCGAGAATTGATTTCTAGACGCTCTTTTCATTAAGATCCCTTGGAGATGTGAAGTTGAAAATTGCTTGGGTTACTTTAGAGAAAGTAAAGAGTAATGGTGTCCCTGTGGGGTTGGTTGGATTAAATTCGGACAAATAAGAGTGCTTCAGATAGCATTCTAATTCTTCAAAACCTTTCATTGCATGAGTCTTGTTTGCCTTTCAAAGGTTGCCTAACCTTAACTCCCTCTAACCATTTACTCCACTGCCCTGCGGCTTCACTCTCAATAGTTTTGGCACAGGTGCAATGTGCACAGTTTGTAATAAAATAATATTGAGCAGAGAATATACATTTGAAATGATGAGAACTTCTCTTCTGTTTTTCCCCTCAGTCACTGAGAAAGAAGTACAGCAATGGTAAGTAAATTATGGTTTCTATGAGTTTGAATATGTTTTCTTTATTGTGAAGTATAGTTTAATGAATATGAAATCTATTTATTATCTCACCATAAAGCTGAGATTCTCATGCTGAGAAAATACAAATTGAGAAAGTATAGTGTGGTACCTGTGTGTGTGAATGACTTATTGTAAGCCTCCCCTTTCCACTCCATTGAGAATGATGCAGTCTAAAAATAGAGTGACTTTGAGCTTGATAACACTCACACAAACGCTTCCAAGCTACATTCATGGATCTTTTTGTACTATTCACAAAACACATTTCCGATAACAGACATAATTTTCACTCGGTCACGCACCTCCACAAACAGTTTTTTTGTTCAGCCAGTGTGACCCTCACCAGCATCGCCCTTTTTTAAGCAATCTCTGTTTTGCACCCGCTGTGCGCTGCTTAGTCTGTAAAAGTTAGTGACTCATAAAATGGCCATAATTATTTCTCTTATAAAGATCAAAGCAATAGCGTCATTTATTTTTATTCTCTGAAGCTGCAGTGTGCTTTGTGCTTTGTTGAGAGTATCAGATGAGAGGGAGCGCTGAAATAAAGTGATCAGTGTAGCATGTTCACACCACTTGGGTCTAGCATTTCACAAACCCATTCTGTATGCCAGCCAGGCCACACACTACTGCAGCAGCATTAGATATCACAATGCATTGACTGCTATAGGCTGTGAAGCAGTAGAGACTAGACACCGTCCCTTGGCTGTTACTTTGCTCAACATCACTCTCTTTGACGTGAAAGTTTTTGCTCGTGTCCGCACTCGAAGATCAACAGCAATCAACACAACTGAGTGCGAGGAAAGAGGGATTTTTACCAGGGGAAATGCCAGATGGTGTGTAATTAGAGCACAGGCGCACACAGAAGAATTAGCAAGAGTAGATAAATGCCTGTGTTGTGCATTAAATTTGTTCTCATTTCTAATTCTCCGCTCAGGAACATCATTAGTATGCTGGAGGTTTATCTGAAATCAATAGCAAAATGCCATAGCGCAGTGATGTCCCTGCCAACGAGGTGGGAGCAAAGTCCTGCAACAACTTCTTGGCTAACCACCAGGGTCGTTGCCAAAGTGATGCAGAGAGTGCCAGCAATAAATACTTTATCTTCATCCTGGCTCCCGCTGTGGCCTGATACACAATGTCATGTCTGCTTTGTCCCTGCTGGCTACTGTTACACGCTTTCAAGTACAGTTTGTGCGTCTTAGCGCCCAAATCAGACTTGTTGTTTGACGTGTGGAGTTTGTGATGAAGATCTGGGCTAGAAGCAGCTGACATTTTGAAAACTTGTTTACTCTTGAAACCTGTGTTTTGTGGATTTAAAAATATATATATATTTGTAGCATTCACCTGTTTAAATAAGTGAAATAATATAGTCGATGTTTGGGATGTAACAATAACCGAAATATTGTGATATTTCACAATTATATCCTGGACCATTACATTATTTCAAATTACAAGTCTCTTTGCTTAAATTAATAGTTATGGTGCAGCAATAGCTAAAAAAAAAAAAAAAAAATTACATGGACAATCCTCCTTTTGTTCAGTATAGACTATATGAAGAAATAACTGTTATGAGCATCTTTAAATCTTAGTTCTTTGGATTAAGTCTTGTCCAGTAATTTTAAGAGGAAAAAGTAGCATATTCACACATTTGTTAGTCTCCACAAAATAGAAATAAATAATATATTGTAGTGGCAGATGTATATCATGAAAATGTTGTATCGAGGGATTTGCACATCTTTACATCCCGAGTCAATATGCAGTTAAAGATGCTTTTTAACCTTTATTTAGCCAAGAATACCTCACGGACATGAAAATGTCTTTTTCATAAGTGTCCTGCCAAGGCACATACATAAACAGAACCCTTGGAACAATCAACATTACAGGATCTGCAGTTAATTGAATTTAAATTCAATAATCTCAAAATGATTCATTCATTGCAATCATTGCTCCCAATGATTGCAAAAGTGATGCTAATCTTTGAAGCACATTCTATGAGCATTCATATGTTTCTGTGAATGAATAAGGTGCCCTGGGGGTGGAGCTTTTTACTTGTAGAATATGACTTATATAACAGCTTTTTCCTAGGTTCTGTCTGATATATGGTAAAAATTTGATGAAAGTTGAGAAATTTATGTTATGTTTTAGTAAACCTCACAAACTTAACTTTTCACTTTTCTACAGATAATAACAAACAATGTTTATCAGAGATATTTAATAATGTGTTGCACGGTTCTGTACATTTATATAAGGCATATCTTTCAGGCTAATTGCTCTTTTGTTTACATTTTTACTGATGAGTAAAACTGGGAATGACACATGTGCACACTAGGGGGCAAAATATCTGCAAAATCTTCTATATCAGACCAATACTAATATCACTGATACATATCAGATATACATACTCACAATTTTTAAACTACATATGATTTTTTTTATATTTCTATAAATTATTACATTTTTGGCCAAGACTGCTTTTAGTCAGATATTGTGTAAGATGTTACTTTTGTGCTTTTTGATCATCATTTGCCCATTTCCATATGTGACCACAAATAGCAGAGTGTGTAATCTAACATTTGAAAAAGAGTGAAGTGGGTCTAGGATGTGTCCTGGCCTTCGTTGGTCTCACTCTCTCTCCAGACATAATTACAGAGCAGCCTTAACAGAGCATTGCACCCTGACGTCACAATCACTCATGATCTAGATTTAGAACAAAAGCTTGCTGCTTTTTTATAACTACTGTTATTCCAGGAGTTTTATTTAGTCAGGTCTGACACAATATTCTTTGACCTGGACAAGTAGGCAACAGTGTCCCTCTATGAAGGCACGCGAGGAATCTGCCCACCCCTGAGTGACTGCGCTAGAAATGACTTATGAAACCTTCTATATTTAAGCTAAAAGAGAAGTCGGTCAGTAGACATGCTGTTTACATGATGAAAGAAGCTCTTCTCACCAGATATCCAAGGTTTCCAGAAAATACTGTCATAAAAACATTGGATTTATCATGCTAAGTGATCACATCAGCCTTAGTACTGAGTTATTTGTAATGATGATATTATTGCATTGTGTGTTCCAGGTACAAAGGTTTCATCAAAGACTGTCCGAGTGGGCAGCTGGATGCTGTCGGCTTTCAGAAGATTTACAAGCAATTCTTTCCCTTTGGAGATCCTACAAAGTTTGCATCTTTTGTCTTCAATGTATTTGATGAAAACAAGGTTTGCCGTTTTCTTTTTCTTTACATTTTTACATCAACTTCATAGATTTTTAATGAATGTTAGGCACACATCATTACATAAACTACTATGGATAAGTTATGTATGTCTCCAAAACACTTTGGCTTCATATTTAGGCCCATTTAGAATATATATTAAAATCATAAACTATAGCACTGATCAAGAGTAATCTCTGTAAGTTAAGGATTTTAATTACACTGAGAAAAGTACATTGCATGTGGATTCTACTTGTATATTTAACTCATGTAGGGGAGTCTGAGCTAGTTTTAGATTCAGCAAAGCCAGAATGAATTCTTATATTTTAATTGATGTATTTATTTATTTTTATTATCACCACATTGTTTAACACTATCTTGGGTTACACTAAATTGGACAATAAAACATATAGTTATTCTGCATGCTTTTTTTGTTCTCTGGAGTATTGTAGTTCATAATATTGCATTTAAATGAGCTCTATAATCATTGCCTTTCTCCACTGTGGCCCAGGCTAATTGAATTGAGTTGGAAGAGATGGTGCAGAGTAACACCTCCTGGGACATGTGTGGCCCCTGGAGGTGTATTGACTGAAGTGAGGAGGCTTTTCTCCAGACAGACGCTCAGACTGATGTTAATCTATGACCCTCATTAGGCATAGGGCCCCTGTAGTTAAAGAAAACATTGATCTTAACTGTGTTTTACCACTTGAGCAGCAGTGTATGATTTAGGGATTAGCTTCTCAGATGTCTAGTGAAGATAGGTAAAGGACAAGAGAGAACATATTTCTACATTATAGAATTGTGTTACATTGCAAAGTGCTGAAATGCAACATCTGGTTAATTATTCATCAGGCTTTTTGTTGTCACATATCTAAAGTAGTGCACTTTTATATCATTATACAGCTTCAACTAGAGTTAAGCTGAGGATTAAAAAAAAGTCAAAACATGATCATGAAATAGTTGCACAACTTACAATTAAAATTATGAATGATTCATTTTGCTCAATTCTATGAATATTTGTCAAATATTCATTCATAGTTGTGGGGAAATGTTTCAAGCACATTGACTGTGCTGATGTGCTGTAGCTTTATGATCCAGTTGCATCCATCTTCCTAATGGACACAGGTGACACACTTCTGCCTCCGGAGGGAACCAGGTGCAGTGCAAAAATAGCTTCTGACTTGAAGCTAACTTCTGGCCCATTTTAGCAAGCACAGAATAAAGAAAGATTAGTTATTTCTTTTTGTTTTAATGTCTGGATTTCTCTTTATCACACCAGGATGGACGTATTGAGTTTTCTGAGTTCATCCAAGCTTTGTCTGTCACATCTCGGGGGACCCTGGATGAGAAGCTGAGATGTAAGATGATTACACTGTGCATTTGGGTTTATTTGGATAAAATCACTTGAAACATAAATCAAACTGGAAAGCCAAGATTCAGCACAAGCCTGGACAGAGGACACTAGGCAGCGCTGTCCAGTGAACGAAGGCTGCAGCACATAGAGCATGAGTCTCCTCCACATCTTCTACAGAGCCTTACCATAGTTTGTATGAAAATAGTGTTGCTTAGTAAAACTAGCACATTAAGCCACAGCATTTCTAAATATAGAAACAGGAACATAATAACTATGTATAAATGTACAATGATAAATAAAAGGAAACCCATAATGCAACTACCCTTGCATTGCTGGCGTGTATTGCTAGTGTTGCATGCTACTGCAGACTCTGTTTTATTTGTTTGTTGTTTAAGTTATGTTTCAAAATCATTTTTCTTCTGTGTTCAGGGGCTTTTAAACTGTATGATCTTGATAATGATGGCTACATCACCAGAGATGAGATGTTAAACATTGTGGATGCCATATATCAGATGGTGGTAAGTTTGATCATAGTGAAGGCCATTTTGACCTTTTGAAAAGACTTAACACTAACACTAAGCTCTTATGTGTTAGGGAAACACAGTGGAGCTGCCCGAGGAAGAAAACACACCAGAGAAGCGTGTGGACCGTATATTTGCAATGATGGACAAGGTTAGTCCCAAGGGCTATTAGATAAGTATCATTCTGAATATATCATTTGGATATAAATGTAATTACAAATGCAATATTAGCATTGATTTAGAGTTTGATGCTTCAGGAGGCCTGTGAGGGTTTGTGAGGTCACTGTTACATTAACATCTGTTATCCATCTATCTTAGCAACACATCATTTTCAGACTTTCTAAAAGTCTGTTATTAGGCTTTGGTGTGGATGGCCACTCATTTTACTTTCTATACTTCAATGCAGACAAGACACAGCCTTTGGTGGCCACGTCTGTGCCAACAGCAGAGCCTTGAACAAGCTGTATTGTACAAGAGCATTTGATTTGTATTTGAACTGTGTGGCTTCCATCCAAGTAGCTCTTTGAAGCACAACTCAGTAGGAAATAGCATTAAACTACCTTGCCCCCTGCTGGTAGCTTTATGTAAATTGCACTTGTTCAAGTTCACTGACATTTGATGTTTTACTTCCAGAACGCAGATGGGAAGTTGACTCTGCAGGAATTCCAGGAGGGTTCAAAGGCAGACCCCTCAATTGTTCAGGCATTGTCACTTTACGATGGACTTGTGTAATAATGTGAGGTGAGTAGTGTAGGCCACTAAAAAGCTTCAACATCAAAACTCCAGCGCCTCAGCTTATTCAGTCAGTGTTATCAAAATACAAAGAAATTCTGAATTAGAAATGAATTAAAAACCAAAGCAAAGATGGCAGATCTCGCTCAGTTTGTTGCCATGAATTATTCATTAGCCTCATCGTTGCTGGCAATGAAATCCTGTAGTCTTGCAGCGCTGAGTGAGGAGCCCCCTCACTCTAATGTAATACACTGGCTGATGCCAATTGTTGCTGACATCCTGTTCAGTGTTTTGTCAACTGCAAAGAGCCTATGAATACATATCTTTTGAAGTATGTTTTGGTGGTTTTGAGAGAAAGCAAAGCTCATGCATCTTTCATGAAATCAGATATTACAGTATATGCTTAAGATCTGATACTTCTATATAGTCCAATCTCACCCTTTCCCATTATCACAAGTAAAGAAAGAGGTGTGAGCTATTAAAGTTACTCATCAGACGAGGGCTGTGAACCACCTCTTAGCGCTTGTGCCTGTACCTCTGCATTTCCACCGAGCTCTTAACACATCTGTATCTTCTGTTACGGTAAGAAATTCTGCCGTGACAGTTATATAGCACTACAAACCTGCAAGCATAGTATTGCCAATCCTCCGCTGACACTTTAAAGAACTGAATCTTCTCAAAAACGTTGCATCGGAAAACTTGGGGAACTAACTTGAAGGAATCGTGCTGCTGATCCACAAAAAATGACTCCAGAGACTGTGGAAAAATGACAATGGAAACATGAACTGAAATCAAATAACTGATTTGTGTAAATTGTATAATGTAAATATGATGGTAATTTATTTTCTGCTTTGTTGCGTTTGTGGGAGTTTCTTTATGAAAATGGAATGATGTTTAATTTTTTTATTGGAGATGTTCATTTGTATTGCACTGTTCTTTTCGTTCATATTAATGTGGGAAATTCTCAGAGGGTTACTTACTTTTACGAAGAGATCAGGGTTTTTATTTGGGCACGAGTGTTAAAGGATTGGTATGTTTTGTATAAATTATTTTACTACGTTTGTTCCTAGTTCCAGAGCCTTGTTAGAAATTGCGTTTTTGCGTTGCTCAAAGTCGGCTTCAGTTTACCCTCTGCACAGACAATAGCCAGACACTTTTGGAGGCACTGCTCTCATCACCTCTGGTTGTAAAGCTTTTGCGAGCTTTGTGTTTACAGCTCTCTATTTGTTCTGTGTCCAGAGCATGTAAGGAGGTCTTTTTATGATTTCTTTGTCATTTATGAGGATGTTCTTTCGGAGTTAATGCCTTATAGAATTATGTCACTACATTATTCATGTATTATTATAAGAGCACAGAATAAATGCATTTTAATGGCTATAGTGCTAATAGATTTTTTATTTTTTTTTTTTACTTTCAAATCCATTTATGTACATGTTTTTATTTTTATTACAACGAATTGTTAAACTAACACCCACTTGCACTTCTTGACTCTTATCACTGTATTAACAATGTAAAACAGTGCAGGCATATTGCTGTGTGAGACTTGATGCATGTTTTGCTTTCGAACACACATATGCCAACATGATGTACGCTTGCACAGAATGGTTGTATTCTCTACAATGAACTGCATAAAGCTGTGATGTACCAACATTAATGGGTGAGCCATCTTTGTAAGTATTTGTGTTCAAGCTTCTGGGATTTACCTGTGACTGGGCCTGCTCAGACCTGCTGGATTTTCTATTTATTAAACATAATACATATCAAGAACGGATCTATTCTCTACTATATTTGCATTTGCCACACTCTGCAAATATGCATTATGCTGAAAACGCTCAACAGAGAAGAAATCAAGAAAACAACACGTGCCTCAGATGTTTAGTGCGCACTTCAAGTCAAAATCTACAAACACTAAACAAACGTCTCCTAAAGTATGATTAGTTATAGTCTGTGGGATGCTTTCTGTGCCTCTCCATTCTGCTCAAGAGAAGATGTAGTCAGGGCCTTAGGGGAAAACACTTAACTAACTTGTCAAAGGTGACTGTCAGGTCGTAGTGCACAGTAGCCCACAAATCCATCATCTGTTGGCCGGGCGGGATATTTCACACACAAGCTAGTGTAAAATTAGATTGGTGTCAGTAGAGTATAAACTATTTTTAAAGGCGTGACTGTTACTGAGACAATTTTCCAGTTCTGTCCAAATTTACAATGTGCAGACTCCTGGTGGTAACGTGCGTAAAGCCGCGTCGAAGCTGCGTCTCCGGGGGCCAACCGCGACTCTTTGGCAAATTGAATTGAACGGGAATGTCGGATGGCGTTCAAGCCTAGAAGTCAGTGTGGGGTCAAGTTACGGACACATTTACGCGCGCACACACAATCAGGTTGGGTCTCAGGAACCTTTTAATACCCATCTCCGCCCCTGTGTGAAGCGTCAGAGAGCTCTCCAGGGGCTCTCCGGCGCTCCACTGGTCTACACGCTTCATTCAGTACAAACTTTACGCACGGATGTAGAAGTCATGTGGAAGTCCTTTACACTGGAATTTTGATTTAATCTTTTTTTCGTCTTTCTCTGCGGGGAACCTGTTCACTTTTCTTTTCTTGTAGAAATTCAGAACGTCAGATAATCAGGATTCTTTGTGATTTTGACTGATTTCAGTTTTGACAGATGCTGTAAAACTTAAAACATGTCCGCTGTCTTAAGGTGCCTTATTTTGGCGCTCTGTGTCAGCGCGCACAAACTTTTGGCAGACCCCCGGTTGGACGACGTTGAAGAACCCGCTGACAGTGCCTCGACCCTCGCCTTTGTGTTTGATGTAACCGGCTCCATGTACGACGATCTCAAACAGGTGATCGACGGTGCCTCACGGATTCTGGAAAAGACCCTGAGCCGGAGGACCAGACCAATCAAAAACTTTGTTCTAGTCCCCTTCCATGATCCAGGTAACTCAAAATCTCAACTGGTTATAGTTACACTGCGTTCAATTAATGTGATCATATTATAATCTGAAAATTGTTCACATTGAAGACATAAAAATAGTGGAAAAAATCCTTTTCATTGAAGCTGTCTTGACATTGAATCACATGGAAACTGATGTTGTAACAAGCTCCAACACATCTCCATCCCTGATACCCATTGAATAATTTGTAGTTGGATAAAGTGCATCATAAAAACATGAACTAGCAGGCCACTTAATCCAGGTGTGCCTTTACATAGAACTATTCTGAACAGGTAAACCTTTAAACTGTGCCGGTACCTTATTTGGGAAAGTTGCTTCCTAAAAATAAGAGTTCTCTAATGGGGGGCAGGGTGTTTGAGTCCTGATGAGAAGCATATGCTGTCTGCTTGTGTGTAATTACCCCAATCACCCCTGTGCCACCCCCAACCCCCTTTTTATGCTAAACTCCGTAGAAAGCCCTCTTCAGGCGGACCACTGCAGTCCTGGGCCGGGGGGGATGGTGACGGCTTGCACCAACTCTCCACACGTTTGGAGTTTAATGTACCCTGCCCTTGAGGACCATGTAAACTTTGGAGATCCCCAGAGTCGCTCCTCTAACTAACAAAGAGGCGTGACCGCACTGTCAGTTTTTACATGCACTCATGAGGGACTTGAAAGCATCCTCTGTCAGAAGATAGATTGAGGAGGACGAGTCTGAAATGTCACTGACTTCACACACATCTGCAAGCTCTGTATCATTAGTTTCACAAGCCGACAAACCGACTGTTAAAATGACAAGCAAAGACAGAAATAAGGGCGCTCCATCTCAAGTGATAAGAGTCGGATAAATTGGCGCAGAACAGGCTTACATTATGCCTTTTTATATTATAATGTGTTGTGTAATGTTAGAGTTTATCAGTTGGTACCAGAAGGCATTCAAGTTGGTGTCATAGCCATATTTTCCTGATATAAATGAAGGAAATCAAGTAAAACAGCATGCAAGTAACAGATGCACCAAGTAATCATACTTAGGGAGATGAAGTTTGCTTTCTTTGTGTGATGATGCTTGGCTATTTGCATAAAAATTAAACATAATTGGTCTAATGTGTCTTTTCCAATCTCTGCTCTAAATTGCATACATGTGTTTATCTTCTTAATACAGATATTGGACCTGTTTCCATTACAACTGACCCGAAAAAATTCCAGAAGGATCTCCAAGAGCTGTTTGTCCAGGTGGGAACCATAACATGGATTTCTGTACTGGATTTGTACCACTGTGTATACTAAAGCATGCTCTGTAACTAGGTCAGTGGTCAGCATGTTATGAGTAGTCATGTTTAAGCGTCACCAAAAAAACCCCACAACTTTTTAACTTGTGTTGTCTCTTGTGTGATTGTGTTATGGAACAGGGAGGTGGCGACTGTCCGGAGATGAGCGTAGGAGCCATAAAGAAAGCTCTGGAGGTCTCTTTGCCAGGATCATTCATTTATGTCTTTACGGACGCCAGGGCCAAAGATTACCGCCTCAAACGGGACGTCCTGCGGCTCATCCAGCTACGCCAGTCACAGGTGCATGATAAATTATAAAACAAGAAGCTTATAACGAGTACTGATCATATTTATGTGCACTCTCTTAACAGTACTTCTTCCACTGCTGCTACTATCACAGCTGTTTTAACTACAACTGCTACTGCTACTCTGCTTTTATAGCTTTGAATACTGGAGCCAGGGCCTTTGTTATATGCACATAATTCATTGCTTTAATTGAGCAATGATATAAATATGTCCTCAGTAATAGTAGGTCTCCCGATTGGGTGAATGTAACTCCATTGTTCTTTGTCTCTCAGGTGGTGTTCGTTCTGACGGGCGACTGTGGCGACCGCTCTCAGCCGGGATACAGGGCCTACGAGGAGATCGCTGCCACTTCTTCAGGACAGATTTTTCACTTGGACAAGCAGCAGGTCAATGAGGTGAGTCCATGTTAGATTACAATTTTTAATCCATGTTGCCAATGCTAATTAAAGCTACCATGAATGAATGATCTGTAATGAATGTGCATAATGAAAGTGGGCAGGGAAGAAAGGAGTCTTTGTGTCAGTGAGAAACCTGTGTTTGTGGATGTCACTGGTGTAATTACAGGTAGGCTGTAAAGTCATTTATGTATTAGAAAAGCATTTACCGTTTAATTGCCTTAAAGTGTTCATACAATTATGTGGTAAAGTGTATCTAAGGCTCAATCTAAGGCTGTATCCAAGGCTGGGATAGTCTCCAGTCAGCCATGGCATAAGAGTAACAAAGAGTGGCTTTAATAAATATGATGTATATTACACTTCACTGGTATGAGATACAGATGAGATGTTCTTTTGTATAGGAAATAGTTTGTAACAGAAGCCCTCTTTAGCAGCAGCCAAAGACAGCAGGACTCACTTCCCAAGCAGACGTAAAAGAAGCCAGCGCTTCCTTCTGAAGAGACACTGGTATCCTGCATGTCCACACAGGACAGGGCTGGCTACTACTGAACAAGTGCCAACACTTGTGTGCTCTGGTGGCTCTGGTGTGCTCATTGTGGCCCACTGAACCCCTGAACCCAGATCTGTTTCCTCACCTCAAGCCTGCATATAAGAAAACATACACACACCAGCTGTCAGTTTATTAGGTACAAGTCTGTGGCCTTAGCATCGCATTTGGTAGAAGCAACATTAAGGCATGAGAGAACTGAAGTTCAAATTAAAGATGCAAAAAAAAGGGAAAATGGGATTTCAGTGACTGTAGTGATTGTCAAAACGAAGTCATGTAGTACTTAAGAAGAGGATTAGGACATTCTAAACCAGTGTTTACTTTTTACATCTGGTTAAGTGTTAGACTCTCTGATTCAAAATAATATTTGTTTGACAAAAACAAATTCCTGTCCATAAACGACAGGCAAGAATGAGTTTTGGAGCTTTTGATGCTTACCAGATTTGTTGCCATCAGTTGCACATGTCCAACATCCTGTCTAAATACTGGTCTTTTTGACTACAAATGCACTTTCTCTTTTACTATTTTAAACACACAAAGACGACATTTTCTTATTTCGAAATTGGATAAATTCTGAAATGCTTTGTTTTTAGAACTCATTCATGGTTGATGTACTTTTGCTAAATTCATTCAAATCCTTTAAGCCACAAAATCCTCTGCAGTACAAAAATTCTAACCAAAATTTGACATTCCCATTACCCTGTTAAATATTCAAAGGAAAATGTAAGCATATAACTTGTGATATATAAGGGAAATAAAAGCATATGATAACTCTAATCTGAGGATACAATCAGTCACGGCGTCTCTTCCTCTCACAGCTGCCCAGTGGAACAGGCTCCAAGTCTTTAACACAACAGCTCATTGTCAGCTCAGCATATTGCACTTCTCACATTTGACTGTGATTAGCGAGAAAATCTGTTAACGGAAGCATGAACAGGGAAATCCTTCCAAAGTCACACTGACTTAATAAGAATCCAGAGAGATGATGACAATGTTGTTTTTTTTTTATCAATCTACCATTTTCTTCCTTAAAATCCTTAATAAGAAATAAGAAAAGCTTAATAATATTGTATTATAAGATTGTGTTGCTTTGAAAATGGTGCTTGCTTTTTCTGTATCTAACCCTGAACATAAGCCAGTAGTAGTTTCTGATACTGTACATGTGGATTTCTCATTAAATGGGTCCACAGAGTTAGGAGAGGAAATGGTTCTTGCCAAATTTAGAATGTAACCCAAATACACTTGTCTTTATTTTTAGTCAAAATATTATCCTTTATAGCCTTTACAATATTTAGTACAGGCGCTAGAAATGAATCACATGATCCAAAAACATTGGGAATTCTATTAACGCTCTTCTCTGGGAAAAAAAACCCCAAAAAATAATTTATAATAATTGTGTCTGTTTTTGTTTTGTTTGTCTATAACATACAATGATTACATTAATTTCAGTCAATAATCAGTTTAGATGTATTGATCTTTTGATTTGACGTGTATTTCTGCTAAACATATTCCAACTATTTAGGTATAAAAAGTATCAAATTGTGCAATTATTGACTCCTTGACATGGCTTAGACTGTCCAATATCTTTGTCCACCGTCCACTGATGAATTAACCGCTGTACTCCTTATTACTACTACTACTACTACTACTGCTACTACTACTACTACTACTAGGTTTCACTTTGAAAGAGAAAAGCCGGGTGTGTTTTAGAATCCCTCTGAGGGGCTGGGGGGGTCCATGTGGGGTCGATTAAGTCTAATGGTTTGATTTGTGGCAGGACATGTATTTGCGTGTGTGTCACTGCAGTGTTTAAGCTGGGCCAAGGGTTTGTGCGACCCCAGGACACTGGGAGGTCTGCCCTGGAGTCTGCACACAGATATTGTGTATAGTATAATGGTGTGCAGAGCAAACACAGGGGTATCCTGTAAGCCTGCTGTGATAAGCCAGATGAGGTTTCACATATGTTTAGATCTTCTTTCTTCCTTGTGGTGAGGACAGGGTGTGGTTCCTCAAAGCCCAGTGTGGCCCTGACAACAGTGTCCCACTTTCAGAGCCTTGATTTGAAGTCTAACAGTGAAAATGCCCACTCATCTCGGCCTCTTACATAAGCAGCAGACAGTGTCACAAAGCAGATGTAGGTCAGTTCTTAGCAGTTTCCTGTCCGGCTCCTGGTGGCTCCACATGTGGCAGACTTCACAGCTGTTTCCAGTTGTAAAATGCAGAGAAGAACCAGCTGCTGTCAGCACCCACTGGACCTGCCATAGAGACAACGGAGGCGGGATAGGCTTGATTACATTATTAAAACATTTACTTTATTTTTATCCTCATGAATATAAGCCATTTTTGGCTTTTGTCCCTCTACAGAAATGTTCCTTCCTTTGAGGTCAAGCAAAACAAATAGATAACAGTATATGGAAATGTCTATTGTTTTAAGCACATCTGTGCTGTTCTTTTAAAAACAAAAGACTCTATTCAATATATTCAGTAAACTCTAGTTGAACTTGAATAGTTCCTTTGGGAACCACTATGGAACAGTATTATCTAAAGTGATTATTATTTTTGCCATCTCTTATGTACTCAAACTTTCTCTTTTTAGAGACTGCAGATTATTTGTACAGACCAGTGATATGCCTTTCAAAGGACTCAACGTTTTGACACCATCTGGCTTTTAAAACCAGAATAAAATAATATGATAAAAACATTTTCGGTGGACGATTGTGTTTCTTAAACAATGGTCACTTTTTTTCTATTCTGAGATATAAACCATATGATTTACAAAAGCAGAAGTCGATGGGAATCTGGCCGACTGTGGGAGACTCTCTTGTGGGAATATGTGCTTGGAAGTGCAGAAAACTGTTTGTCATCATTTTGACAGTGGACCTGCTTTACATTTTCAAGTGTCTCGGAGGAATAGACCGTGAATGAAAGACAAACAGCTTGAGATAATGTTAAGGACAGGGAGCTGCAGTCTTTAGTCCTGTTTTGGGTTTGCCTGTGACTACCATAGTGACTACCATACATCATCCCCCCTGATAAGACTTCTGTTTTACTCCCTTGGTAGGTTTTAAAATGGGTCGAGGAGACAGTCCAGGCCATGAAGGTCCACCTGCTTTCATCTAATCACGATAGTGCTCAGGAGAACAGATGGGAAGTGCCCATTGACCCCAGCCTCAGAGAGGTCACAGTGTCGCTGAGTGGACCCGCTCCGCAAATTGAGCTCAGTGACCCTTTTGGTATCTGCTCCTATTCATTTTTAACACATTACTACTGTACTGTATGTGTGCCATGTGCTGTAGCATGTTTGCTGTTTCTAGGTCGTGTAGTTGGTGAAGAGGAAGGACTTACAGAACTCTTGAACATCCCTAACTCTGCTCGGATTGTCAATCTTAAATTTCCCCGACCTGGAACATGGAATCTAAAGGTACCAGAGTTAATATTTATATTTTGAGCCATAACAAAACAAAACTAAATGTATTTTTTTCTCTAAAGGTGAGCTGTAGTGGTCGACACACCCTTAGAGTCACAGGTGTCAGTAACCTGGACTTCCGTGCCGGCTTTTCTAGCACCCCTGTCTCTGAGTTTAATTACACAAGAGAACGGCCAATAAAAGGTAATCCAACCTTTCTATGTTTTTAGACTCAACACAACCTGAACTAACACCACTGTCCCATTGTAGGCCTTCCTGTGTACATCCTATTGAAATGCACTGGCCTGAAACCACCAGGTCAACTCAGCCATGTGGAGCTGGTCTCAGGGTCGGGCCGCTCTTTACGGACCGTCCCTGTGCCGCTGCCTCATGACCTCGGCCAACAAGGGCTTTGGAGACTCCCTGAAATCCGCACCCCCACACAGAGCTTCTTCATAAAGGCCACTGGTAAAGACGAGGAGGGCTACCGTTTTCAGCGCCTGTCCAGTGTCTCTTACACCAACATTATCCCAGGCAAGACCGCTCATCCCGGGGGACACATTTTCAGAAAGAGACTGCATCTTAGCTAGCACCTCATTAATCTTCTGGCTCACCTTTGACCTCTGCTTCCTTTCCTATGCAGATCCTCCGGTTGTGCGCATGTCTGACGTGGTGAGGGGCTTTTACATGCTGCCTACGGTCATTACCTGCTCAGTGGAGAGTGACATCCCCTACAGACTGAGGTTTACCAGAAGTGGGAGAGCCCTGGGAGAGGAAACTGTCTACCAGTATGTCACAGGTTTTCCAAGTATTTCTTAAAGTCTCTTATATTCCCGTAGAAGTGCCCCCACAACCTACAGTAAAAGTGCTAATTAGGTTCTTCAGTCATTGTGCTTCTAGTGATCATGTATGTAAAGAATTACTGCAGCACCAGATGTGAATTTTATTTGTTAGCTTGTCTGTCAGGAAGTGGAATACATTTTTTGGATCATCATGGTTGTGTCATATTCAAAGATGTTATAGTTATATATTATATTATTATATTATATAGTCTACCTCCATCAAACAGGGTATTCTAAAGTAAAATTACACATATATTCTCATGCTGCCAGCTAAGGTCACTGCTTTCCTTTTTGTCAGGAATTCTGCTGTAGCATCATGGGAGATTCCTCATGTCTCAGCTGAAGATGAAGGCCTGTATGAGTGTATAGCACAGAGCAGCGCTGGACAGGCACGAGGCTTAACACAACTCACAGTTCGCGGTACAACACAACTACACACTCACACGCACAACATCTTGCATTTATCCAATATAGCATCTCTTTGAAATACAGTTCCATTCATATTTCATGCTGAATGCATTAACTGATAAAAACCAAGCCAAGGCAAACATTTGTTCTGAGAGTAAACTGTTTCTCCAGAGTTTGTTCACCTCTGATAACTACAGCCTTGTGTTTCCAACATCAGAGCCTCCCCCGATCCTGAAACCTGCAGTCAATGTGACTTCTGCTGTGGGGGGAGTGGCGGTGTTGTCCTGTCGGGTGGAGGGGTCCATGCGACACAACTTGACTTGGTTACGTTCGGGTCGAGCCCTCCGGGCCCGTACTGGGCGGGTGAAGGTGCTGCCAGACCATTCACTACACATCAGTGGAGTACAGCCTCACGATGCAGGAGTGTATCAGTGTGTCGCCAGCAACTCCAACGGAGACGCTAAGATCACTGTGTGGCTGCTTGTTCCAGGTACATTAGTAAAGATTACATTATTTTATCATCAAACAAAACTATTTTTATTGTTGGCTCTCAGTTAGGGTCAGGGTTTCTCCCAAAAAAAGTTAAAATGAGCCTTTTAGTCCAAAATGACCTGGAGTGAAACTATGTTTGTTTCTTGTTTTTTTGTTTTTTTTTTACATTTCATAATAATAAGGTAAATCCACAATTTGACTTAATATTTGTAACATTATTAGTCTGTTAACAAACCATATATGACATTGTTGATGATGCTATTGGTGCTTGATTCTTGTAAACCTTTAATAATAGGGCTGTAAATGACATCAGGTTGTTATAGAAGGCCGTGAATCACAGGCTACCCTCTGGCACTGTTTCATTATTCCTATTGTAGAGGCTCCTTTTGTGGAAGTGCACCCCCAGAGCCAGGTTTTCTCCAGAGGGGATGACATCCGCCTCGTCTGCTCTGCGTCCGGCTCCCCCCCTCCACAGCTCTTCTGGAGCCATGGAAACATATTCCTCAGTAATCGTCCGAGGTAAAGAAACACTCAGCCCACTCATCACCTAGAACGAGCAGGACACAGTCATGGCATTCCAGTGAAACGACATGGGCTGCTGCCAAATCTTGTTTTTGTACAGAAAGTTATGTCAGTGGGCTAAATCTATATTTTCCAAAACCACAAGCTCTTTACATGTCTGTAAAACACAGAAAAAACAGGTCATGATACACCGCAATGAGATGTAATGATACATTTTATTTTCACATCTGCTCATGTAATCACATCCACAAACATGAATTTTGTCAAATGCATCTCACAGATTGAATATCAACAAGAATGGAGTTTTGACCATCAGAGGGGCCCTTCCAGAGGATGCTGGAAACTATTCATGTGTTGCAACCAATGAGGCTGGAAGTAGCTCTCATTCAGTGTTACTGGTGTATGCAGGTAGGTCAACAAAGCACACACATTCTTTAGTTTTCCAGAAGATTTAGTTTTAATGGGAGATTGCAAATGATTATTACTGTTTCTACTAAAATTACAGTAATCCTTTGGCCTTATGCTGCAGTCAATCCACTTATTGGTTGACAAAACTCGATGCGATTCAGACATTGACATGAGCTTCATGTTTTGCTTTTGGTTCATTTTTTTGTTAGTGTCATTTTTAACTAGATTTATCTGTCAGGAAAAGTATATCAACATATTCTTTCATCCAGCCTGCCTCATTACGCTCTTGGCAGCACTGACAGTTTGGCACTTAAAATGTTAATAAAAATTCTGCCACCTTATCCCCAGAGGTTCCCAGGATCAGCGTAGTGCAGCAGAATATAGTGGTGTCGGTGGGAGGAGATGCCGCTCTGGAGTGTCAGGCCAGTGGGGCTCCCTCACCACTTGTGCACTGGTACAAAGGTATGCATTAGTTTAATTATGGCAGTAAATCCTATTGGATGACAACATGTTGAAGCTTTTTTTGTGTGTTTTTGTAGGTGAGCTGGAGATGGGCTCTGCACCTTTTGTGGAGCAGGATGAAAAGCAGGGGACACTTCACATCCGAGGGGTACAGGAAGTCGATGCTGGACAATACACGTGTGTGGCCAGTAACGTGGCTGGAACGTCCACTGGCACAGTCACACTGGTTGTGGGGAGTAAGTATCAACAGGATTTCCTCAAGTGTGTTCAGAAAGTATTCACTACACCTTGAGTAGGTAAATGCTACGATATAAATCACATAAAAAGATATCTAGCTGAACTTGCCTTTATCAAGAATCTTCCCTAGTATGATATAAACTGTCTATGTGCAAGACAAGACATGCAGATGCCACCATCAGGCCAAGTTACAGGACGAATTTATGGACAGACAAGCCTGATCATAGTCAGAATGTGTAGTTTTCATGGTATTTTATAGTATTAAAATGCCTCAAATTCAATAAATCCATCATATATAAATTTACCGTCATACTGTGGAATATTCAAGGCAAAGGAACATCTCTATGAAAAACAAAGTGGTAGACCCTCCACCAGAAAAATTGCATAGTCCATCTTTAAATAAATGAGGCATACAAAATAAACAAAATAATAAAAAGAATAGAAATAAACATCTGAATTTTGTCTAATTTAATCTCTTTCCTCCACAGTGCCTCCCTTGTTTTCTGAAGCTCCAGCAGACATGACGGCCAGAGTCGGGGAGAACATCACCATCTCCTGCGCTGCTCGGGGGGTCCCACAGCCCACAGTGACTTGGTACAGACCAGACAGTAAACCCCTCCTCACCAACCCCCAGAGCAGGACCAAGCTTCTGCAGAACGGACAACTTCAAATCCACAGTGAGTTATTTTTAATGCTGTCTTGGTCATAAGGCTGCAGGGCACACTTGTATTACCAACCAACCATATTATGCACATTGTGGTAATGTCCTGGAAAAAAAACTCAAACCCACTCCCCACATTTCACTGTACTAATTGTGCCAGTCCCCAGTGCAGATAATGATTGAATGAAAGGCTTTTAATGCTTTGTCAATACATAACTGCAAAATAGTCTGAAGGAAAAGACAATATTTTTATAGTTCTTTTGGGAATTGTCTTCAGGGTCTATTTTGACAAAACACATAACAGCTTTATATGTCTGTGTCTTATCTTCAATGAGAATTATGTTTGTGAATAAGCCGTGTGTGTTGACAGACTGGAAACAGACCTATCCCCATTAATCCTGCTATTTTCTATTTTTAGCACGGCAGTAGTGCACTTGGCTCTCAGTAAGGGAGTTTTTTAATGCAAAATGTGGTTTCAATTTAATGTGATTGTTAATGCATTCTCCCACACTAGGCTTTACAGACTTTACAGTAAATTGTTGCCTGCAGGTGTCTGGTTGGACCATGAGGGAGTGTATACCTGCGAAGCCAAGAATCAGTTTGGAAGCATCAAAGCTGAAGCCAGAGTTAGCGTCACTGGACTGGGTAGGCTTCAGTATATGTCCTTTTATATATTTGTTATCTCTATGCTTTTATGCATCATTATTTTGGACTTTATCTTCTTCAGAACCACCTGTGCTGGCTCATGCTGCTCCGGTCGTCACTACAAGCACTGGCCAGTCTCTTAGTCTCCCTTGTATGTTACTGGATGGTATACCTCTCCCAGAGCGGCACTGGACCCATAATGGGAAGCCTGTAGGTTCTGACAACAGTGAATGCTTAAAAAGTATCTAGCATTAATTTTGGAGTAAAATTGATGCATTTCTTTCCCCATCCAGGTCAGGCTGAGCGGGAGAGTGTTCGTGCGCAGTGATGGCAGTTTGTACATTGAGAGAGCTTTTTCAGAGGATGCTGGGACTTATGTGTGCACTGCTGTCAATGTAGCAGGCTCCACAAACATCACCGTCACCGTGGACATCCATGGTAGGGCGGGTCTTAAACTGTTCCAAAGACACTACCACATTTCCCTGCTCAAAATTTGACAAAACCTTGTAACATTATTAAACCAGGTCTACAAGTGAATGAAAATGTAGGTAAAATCCTGAATATTCGGAGTCTAAACTAGAACACAGAATTCTGTGCATACTGTGTACCAATACTCTAGCACATTTTGAGGACAGCTAACCTGAACAGCAGTACAGCGTTTGACAGCTTCAAGCAGCTTATGATGTGCTGAATCAGAAAATGCTGTCATTATATAGAGATAGCTTGGTTTACTGCATGCTTTGATGAATAGGACAGTGTCAGACATAGGTGCCTAATGACAGACTCTCAGGATTACAGTTCATCACTTTGTAATAAAGAAATGCCTTGAGCCTTCATTCCACTGACTGGCGTGGACAGTGCTAATGACGTTAGCCCAGTATTCTTATAACAAGTTTAGACAGCTGTGTTTTATGACCTACTTCTTCCACAGTACCACCAGAGATAAGCTCTGGCCCATACCACTACATCGCCAATGAGGGGAGATCCATAACACTGTCATGTGAGGCGAGCGGAGTCCCTAAACCAACCATTGTGTGGACCAAGGTAAAGTTCCCTACCCTAAATAATTGTTTTAATTGTTTTGTGTAATTAAGCAATAATGTAGTTTGCATTTACAAAATCATCACAATATAATTTGATGGTTTGTGTATAAAGCTAATCATTTCCCAGGCACTGTAATCAGCATTACATTATCATGACCAGACGGCGTAGCCATGGTAACGTTACTGTACTGTCAGCATGATCAGAACTTTCATAGTTTATTTAAAGCCACAAGAGCCATGAGAGACTGAAGAACAGGATCTCCTCCTGCCCAGTAATTGCCATAGAGCAGTCGCTTACTTCTCCTGACATGTTCCCCCAAAAACCCCTCTGAAGGAGGAGGAAGCATCATCAAATCTCATTCATTATGGCAGTTTGTTATTTTGGTATAATTATGATCATGTTTTTGTAGTAGAAGTAGCAATAGTAGTAGAAATATTGCTATTCGATAATACAATATGACATGTCAAAATGTTGTGAAGCCCTATTCCAGACAAAGAGATCAAAGTTGGTGTAAGCTCTGTGGTTAAACATGTGTGTTTAATAGTTTACTGTCTATTTAATGTGCAAAGATACAAAGTTACATGTGAGTTCTCTGTTTTTTTTACTGACAATAAAATGGCATGAGAGAGATCTTAGTTCCAGATGAATTTTACATTAAAGCTCACTTTATCTTCCCCAGGGAAGACAACCTTTGCCCAGGGACCACTCTTCTCTACAGCCCAACTCAGATGGAGACCTTTTCATCCCTCACCCCACAGCTGAGGATGGAGGCCTGTACATCTGCACTGCCACCAGCTCTGTGGGTTATGCCAGCCGTGAGATCCAGCTCAGTGTTAACAGTAAGGAAACAAGCCAGTCTGACCACATCTGCCCAGACACTGCTCTGTTTGATGTTATAGTGACTTCTCTCCGTTCACACACATACAAATCCTGGTACAGATCACACAAAAACCCCTTGTGTTACAGCTCTGCCCCGGATAATGGGAGTGAGTGGTCATGACAACACAGTGAAGATGGCTGCAGAAGTAGGGACAGAGGTGATCCTGCCCTGTGAGGCCCAGGGGACTCCAACTCCTCTGGTCACATGGAGGAGGAACGGGAATCCCATTCCACCGGTCACAGCAGGGTAATGACAAGCTCAACTCTAAATCATCATTTTGTCTTAAATACATTATTGATTATCGCTGACAGTTCACTTCACTCACTTTGAATGAAACATAGTGATCCCCATGTTTGTATGGGCTCCATGTTTGTATGGGCGTCTCTTGTGGAACATGTGTCCTCTATATTAGTCACTGGATTTATAAAGCACCTTTCAAACACCCAAAGTCAAGACAGAAGTGAGGCTGTCAGTCTGTGCAATCTGCCCTTCTGACCACCACCATCACTCACATACACACAATATTCATACAGTGAGTGACGTGTCTTGCCAAAGGACACAACAACAGTTTTTGCTACTGTATTTTTGGAGGTCCAACTCTTGTTTTCTTTATGTTTTAATCCAACTCTGGGACTTATATGAAATTAAAACTATCACTCTATGTTTAGTGCTAGTATTTTTGTAGATGTGTCTTAATTGGTCTTCAAAAAGTGCTTATTTTTTCCTTGTTTTGTTCTGATACTTTGCTAGAATTAGTTTTTATGGATTCTTTTGGGCCCAAGTTTGTCATAGAACCTTGAACCTTGATTCTGGGTTTAGACTATTCTTCTCTTCTTCTTCTTTTTATTTTCTTTTCTTTTCTCTGCCACAAAAGGTCTTGATACTTTATTGTTAGTTTGCCTTTATATCTGTTCCCTCATGGCGCAGACAGGATGACTAACCTGTAAAACTTTAGATCGATATTTTATGATCGCTGTCACCCGCCCACCTCAATAGTGTTTGATCGACAGGTAGTGGGGAGGTCTGGGGGCTGTAACGTTGACTGATACGCTTGTACTTTGTGAGGTCAGAGTGAAGAAGAAGGGTCTGGGGGTGGCGTGGGGGATGCCAGGAAGAGGGGAACAAAACGAACTGACAGGGGAAGAGCTACAAGTCGTGTCTGCCTGATGTGCACCTCCCTGGGGAGCGTTAGCAGTAAAAACAACATGCTGACTCTTAACTAGTGCTGTCTGATGAGAATAACATTGCTCTGTGAAGTGAACCGCCCCCACATGTGCTTAGGCTACGCGTTCGCAGGAACTCTGGAAACATCCCACTGCGTAAAGGGAGATTCATTCTCTCCAGCTACTCTTCTGGTCTGAATAAACTTTAAGCCCTGCTGGTTGTTGAAATATTTTAAATTGTTGGGCAGTAAGATTTATACTATGGCAAAGTGTTTAGTCTAGGGGCAAATCAAAGACACTGTGGGTGTTTAATAACAGAGCCTCTCCATTTGGCCATTGTATTTGTCTGTACCAGAGCTATGTCCGATGAGCTAATTTTGTCCCAGTTTTATACCAAACTGTAGATGATTACATATTTACAGCTACAGTTCAAAGGGACATGTCGTGGTTGAATAGTCACTCTTCGATGTTCTTCAAGGTTATTGCGCTCAAAGGCTGATGTTGTAGAAGTTCTTATCTTGTTTCAAAGAAGGATGGGGCAATGTGTTCCTTTCACACTAATGGATCACAAGTTTCAATTTTATTTTATTTTGTCTTCTTTAAAACAGATAAATTTGTTTATAATATTAATTTCCTAAACATAAATGGAACCCCAGAGTATGTATTGTTATTTATTTAAATTCCAAAATCCAAAGACTCTGCTCCACATAACCTGCTTGTACTGACGGAGGACTGACTGTAGACCTGTGATCTTAAAAGAAGCTCTCCCATCATTGGCAATACACATTGCTGAATCTCAATCTCAATGTGATTAATTGTGCAGCCCGATTTCAAGGCCTCTTCCTGGGCTGTTGGAGTTAGACCACCATATGTGAAACTAAAATAGAGAGCGCTTTGTGCTTTCTATACAACATCTTGTTATTGTTACAGCAGAGTTGCCTAGCAGGCACACTTATCTCAGATACATTACAAAGCTGTGTTTACATTTGTTCTTATACAACTGCATATCCTGTGCTGCAATTCAACTTTATACACACGCACTTGAAATCCACGGCCTACTTTTACACTTTTACTCATTTCAACTTAAGTCTAACTACTGTGCATTTTTACTACATAAGAGGTTCTGTTCTGGGTAAATCTGGCTAAGCATAGTGTTACTTCAGTTCTGTCAATATGAAACAGCAAACAACTATGAGGCAAACAAACAATCTTTACTTATAACCAGTCTCATAAATGCCCACTCCTGGGCTCATAAATCGTCTGTAAATGGCAATCGTTTTATGTCCTACTTTTACTGCTCCACTCCTCAGGTTCACAGTGTTGCCTTCAGGATCTCTGAAGATCAGTGACGTGCGTCTGATTGACAGTAAACTGTACACGTGCACTGCAGAAAATCCAGCAGGAAACGTGTCCCTGAGCTACAGTCTACACATCCAAGGTAACTATGGTGCTGTGCTTGATGTAGAAACTTTACAAAACTTTTCTTTTCCTACAAGATACATTGTATAATTTAATATCTCAAATGCAAGTCATGCAACATTTTAGACATTTGTTTTTGTTCAGCAAAGCCCAGGATACAGCCCGCACCATCGCTACTGAAGGCAGTGATTGGCCAAACAGTGACCCTGCCATGTGTGGTGCAGGGAGAGCCCAACCCTGAGGTCAGCTGGTTTCACAATGGACTCCCTGTTGGGGTCAAGAACACTACTCCCCTGAGGATTCAACAGGTCAGACTTTCTGACAGGGGCACCTATCAGTGTGTGGCCAAAAATAGTGCGGGACAAGAGACCATGGAGGTCAAGTTGGAAATTCTTGGTAAATATCATCAGTTCATTGTACAACAAAGACTATTTGTATTCGCTCAGATTTAAATGTGCCCTAATTTTAGTTTTCTTGCAGATTTTTCCTATGAGATTGTTATAAATTGATTTGCAGTGACTACCTTTTACTTCATCATCTCTATTGCTCTTTGAACGAGCCCTGAAAATGTTTTTCTGTATCCTCAGAGGCCCCATCTTTTGCTGAACCTGGAGATGCCATCATGGAGAAAGTAGCAAACAACCGTGTCATCATTCCCTGCCCTGCAGAAGGTTTGCCCCTATTTGTACTCACGCTTGCATAAATATACCAGATCGAGGGAGGGCATTAAAATGTTTAGACATGGCAACATTATCAGTGACTAACATTGCCTAAAATGGATACAGTACTTGACCTTACATAAGAGGTTGTTTTTAGTTTATGTGCTGCTTGTGCATCTTCAAAGGGACTCCTGTCATTGCATATGTTAGTCTTTGCATCACCTCAAATGGGAGGTGTTTGTACGAGACTGTGGAGCCGTGGTCAGCCTTTCAGGATAGATATTCATATTTAAATAAGACCATGAAATGACAGCAAGACTTGAGTTTGAGTTAAGTTTTTATACAGACTGTGTTGGTGGCTGGTTGCTGACAGAATATTTTGGTTGTAGCTGTATTGCTATATTTGATACACTGTGTTTCTGTTGATACATATTTACATAAATATATGGTACCAAGTGCCAATAACTACACTCTAATTAGTCTTAATGAAGAATGAACAAGGCAAATTCAGGATTAGTAACTGCTCGATTAAGGAATTAGCATTGAAAGTGAGGGTGTTAATTGTAAAGTTACAAAGCCTATTTTTTATTATAATTAACAATTTGCTCATCTTGAAATAAGTCTTTGTTTATGTTTTATTAAGGCTAATTCAAGTGCCATTATGAAGTGCCACTATAGATGGTTAAAGTTTATTTTAAGACTAGGAGGGACTAAATTAGACTAGAATATATTTCTGCAGTAATGGGGCTCTCTATACTTAGCACAGGGTCTTGTCTACAAAGTGGGTAATTGACTGTATTGTTTGTGTAGAAGAAGTCATGGTGACTTGCTTGTTAGAAGAAGGTAAAGACAAGCATATAATGTGAAGCAACAGCTGCACCATCAGTCTGCTCCATGCCTCACTGGGCCACATCTGGTTTCCTGTGTGACGGGACCTGCTGTGAGAGGAATCCTAATTACAGAGTGCTGCTGCAGTAGATAAAGGAGCGGGGTGTCTGAGGTGCTCCATGAAGCTTAGCAAAGGGGGACTGTAGACTTTACTGTATTTTCTGTCTGTACTGATATTGCATTGAAATCCTTCAGACAACAGATTGTGTTCATGTTCTAGGATTTGATGATAATCACAGATCCAATACTGAAACCTGTTTTGTTTTTTTTAAAGAAATGTCCAGCCTTAT
This sequence comes from Scartelaos histophorus, assembly GCA_000787155.1. Taxonomy (NCBI): domain Eukaryota; kingdom Metazoa; phylum Chordata; class Actinopteri; order Gobiiformes; family Gobiidae; genus Scartelaos; species Scartelaos histophorus. The sequence goes on along the minus strand of KN494794.1, from coordinate 21,499 downwards.
GATCCACAAATGTTCACCCTTATCATTATTTGTTGCTCCACAAAATTGCCATACTAATCTTACGGGTTTAAGTCCTTTCCACCGGCACCAACCATGTCTTTGGGTTTAATAATAGCACCACTTTCTGAAGCTGCTGTGAGAAAATCATTTCACTTTGACATTGAACTTTCCACCTGAATTTTAAACTATAGAGAGTCTGGGAATAGGGAACGCAATGTATTGGGATTGATTGCATTTTATTGCACTGCTCTGATGCTAACAAATAGTTAGTAGCAGGAAACATGGGGCCCTCTTGTATGGACTAGATAAAGCACTGTCTTTGCCAAAAGGAATATAACTAATTGAACAACAAGCCCTTTTCATTTGAGAGTGGTAATTATTTGAGACACATGTGGAAATAATAATCTGAGGCTATATGGGCTCAGGCAGTTTAATTCAAAGTGCACTAATGAGATCAGTTAACATCTAAAACAGAACATCTGAGCACACATTTCCTCTTTGCACTGAGATAATGGTTTTGCCTCTGAGTGATCTGTACACATGTGTGTGCCTTGGCCTGAGCTATAGTTTATGAATAGTCATAGTTGAGGACATGAGAAGGGTGTGTCCAGGGGCTTGTGTATGCAACACCTCTGTAAATAGACAGAGAGGGGCATTTGAATCTGTCCACTGCTCCAAATGTTTCACTGTTTCCTTGTTCTGGCAGACTGCTGTGCAAAGCTGTCATACCTTTTTTTTTTTCTTTTTTTTACCAGTAATCTACAAAAGACATCTGTTCCTTGGACTATAAATGTACACAAATGTGCCTTTGATCAACTCCTATTCTTGGTGTTCATGGGTTTTAAATTCTCATGCTCTTATATTTAGAAATACATTTTTATTTTCTATCAGTATACCAACAATGACTTATAAGAAATGTTTGTCAGGACACACAATGGATTTTGCCATAGTTTTCCTGCTGTGTTGTCAAGTAGATCAATAACTATGGTTTTTAAAACAAATTTCATCTCCCAATCTGTGTTGTGTGTCTGGCAGGTTCACCTCCTCCAAAGATTCGCTGGTTTAAGAACGGACTGGAGATACACCCTGAACTCTCTGAGTTTTCTGTGGCGAGGGACGGCTCTCTTATAATTAGCACAGCGTCTGCCAGCCACAGTGGGGACTTCAAATGTGTTGCAACAAATGAAGCAGGCTCTGTGGAGAGAAAGACAAGACTGAAAGTGAATGGTACAACTTACATTTTTGTTTAATAGTAAATGCATCTATCTACAGTGCAATGATATATTTTGGACTATGCCAGTTCCCCCAGAGATTCAGGACGATGGACAGTCACCCAACCTCACTGTCACCCTGAGGCAGCCCCTGACTTTAGGTTGTGATGTGTTTGGAATCCCCTCTCCAACCATAACATGGTCTAAGGACGGTCATCCTGTGAGTCTTACTTTTAACTCCTCTATTATTATCATTTATGTACAGTTAATTATAGACAATAGCTGATGGTGAGCAGTATATTTAGCTGCACAATGCCATCAAGTGGTTAGTAGGATAATTGCAATGCCACTCGCTGCTATATTAAATTGTGTGCAGGTGGATAGTCCTGGAGTTTATCTACAAAACGGGAACCGACTCCTCCGAATCTTCAGAGTTCAGCCCGAACATGCCGGACGTTTCCTGTGCTCAGCTCAAAACTCGGCAGGAGAAGCTCGGCGAGAGTATAATATAGTGGTTCAAGGTGAGTCATAAATAATACTGTGATCACAACATATAATTATACTAGTGATGTCTGCTTAAATCATGTCAAATAAATTAGCAACATGTGGATCATATACACATTTCACTGAGTTGCTGTGAATGTTCTGCTAGCGCCCCCAGAGATATCTGGAACATCCAGACTGCAGGAGCTGTCCGTTGTCCTGGGACAGGAGGTGGAGTTTCAGTGCAGAGTCAGTGGACGACCTGCTCCAAAAGTTGAATGGAGTCGGGATGGAGAGTAAGATGCCATTTTATTCATTTATCATCATTTGGTAATATTTGAAAGAAAGTATTTATTTGATTCAATCCTCTTTCTTAGAGTTTTGTCCCCTGATGGAGACCCTCATGTGGAGTTTTTGGAGAACGGCCAGGTTTTAAAGGTCAAGTCTGTTCGTCTGAGGGATCAAGGATTGTACCAGTGTTTGGCCAGCAACAACGCAGGGACACAGATGCGCCAGTTCAAGTTAACAGTGCATGGTCAGTGTTTATGGTCAATAATTAAAAAAAAAGTTTGACAATAAAATGCTTTATGTATTTGAGTTAAGCATGTAATCTAGGGCAATACAAAAAGGGCATTTAACAAGGATGACAACATGTACATGGGTAATTGTGCCTGTTTAAGCAAATAGCATCCTCCCGTGTGTCTATTAAAAAAAGCTTGTGCCCTCTAATTTGACTTTATCTGTGCATGTGCAGTATATTAAAACACCAACTTTAATTCCCTTAGATGTTCTGCTGACATTGCTTTTCATCCCTATAATATGACACTAGCTGCAAATCTAATCTGGGTCTGTGCTTTGGGCTCATAAAAAGGTTATAGGATGTTAAAAGTGTCTTGTTTTTTCCTCTCTGCAGCCCCTCCGGCCATTAAAGGGCCCAGTGAGACCACAGATGTGTCAGTGGTGCTCGGTTTCTCTACGGTCCTTCCCTGTGATGTAGAGGGCTCTCCTCCACCCACCATCACCTGGCTGAAGGACAACCAGCCCATTGTGTCCAGTCCACAGCTCACATACACTCGAGGAGGCCAGGCCCTGAGGCTGGGCTCAGCCATAGGAGAGAGCACTGGACTGTACACCTGCAGAGCATCCAACCCCGCTGGGACGGCCACTAAACACTATTCTCTCAGCGTGCTGGGTAAAACATATTCACAATGTACCGCAATGACATTAAAATAAGACTAATCATTATATTAATCTTATATTCACTTACAGTTCCACCACAGATTGAGGGGTCATCTTCCCTATATGGAGTTCAGGCAGAAAAAATTAGAATCAATGGGAGCTTAACACTGTCTTGTTTGGCCAAAGGTTTCCCTGAACCTAAGATCCAATGGTTTAAAGATGGGCAGGTGAGTGGAAAACATGTGGAAATGGAAAATTATGAATATGCCTAATTAAATACAACACACGGATTATTTTTTTCCTTTTCTAGTTGCTCACTGGGAATGCTCATGCTGGGATACAAGAGAAAGGACATGTCCTTCATATACTGAAGGCCGCACTGTCTCATGAGGGTCAGTACACCTGTGTGGTCACTAACTCGGCAGGAGAGGACAAGAGAGATTTCCATGTCATTATTCAAGGTCTGCATTATCTGCTTGGTAAATTATTGTATCACTTCTTGAAAATAATCCATGCTATTTTGTGACTAGTTCCTCCAATCTTCCACCGAGTGAACAATAGAGAGGCCGCGTGGGGTTTTGGACATGATGAAGATGATGTCAGTGATGAGATGGTTGAAAAACGTGAAGTGGTCCTGGGCCATACCATTAGCCTGTCATGTGAAAGTAATGCCATTCCTCCTCCCCAAATCAGCTGGTACAAAGATGGGCAAAAACTCACCTCTGCTGATGGTGTTCTGCTACTCCCAGGTCATAGAAAATGCCATGAAGTTATTTATTGAAGTGCAACATTGCCTCACAATGGCAGCAATTGTTGTACTGAAATTGCACCTTTTTTAGGGGGGCAGATGCTTCAAATCGGCCGTGTGCAAAAGGAAGATGCCGGAAAGTACACATGTGAGGCTGTGAACGAGGCTGGCCAAGATCACATGCATTTTAAACTTGAAGTTCTCGGTGAGAAGATATACATGTTTTCAGCATATTATTTTATCAAGAGGATTAGATACAGGTATATATTTTTTGTATTGTGTTTGTTCTCACAGTGCCTCCTGTGATCACGGCCACAGAAGAGTTTATGGAAGAAGTCGGTGCAGTGGTCAATAGCACAGTCATCCTCCACTGTGATGTGAGTGGACACCCTACCCCCTCTGTCGCCTGGCTACGAGATGGGCAGGCTGTGCACACAGACCTGCAGCACCAGATAAGTGAAGACGGGACTCAACTCAAGGTTAAAAAACATTTGTCACCTCAGACACATCAGAGGCATTTGGATAAAATAAATAAACTTACAATGAATCACATCATTTAGCTCCTTCAGGTTCAGGCCTCAGACATGGCTGGCTATATGTGTGTAGCTGAAAATAAGGTGGGAACTGTGGAGAAACTTTTCAGTTTGACTGTTCAAGGTAACAATAAACTTACTACTACCTTAGTTTGAATGACCAGCTTATGTTTATAGACCCTTACTATACCCTTGGCATAATTGCAGTTCCTCCCAAAGTCATGGGTCCAAAAGAGGAGGATGTAAATGTCATCAAAGGCCACATGGTGTCGCTCCTGTGTGATGTTCAGGCTTACCCCGCAGCAGAAATCACCTGGACCAGAGATGGGCAGGTCCTGAAGTATGGTAATGGCCTTCACATTCTTCCAGGTCAGCACATCTGTCTTTGAATATTCAGTTTATGTGCTGTGTCCATCCATGGGTCATATAATTGTTTGTGTTTTCAATATGAAAGGTGGACAAATGCTGCAGTTGTCCCGGGCTAGTGAAGAAGATGCTGGACAGTACGTCTGCACAGCCACTAACCCAGCAGGACAAGACCAAAAGAGTATTCTTCTCAGTGTTTATGGTAAACATTTTTTTAACATTTGGCCAAACTGCAGCTCTTGAAATCACATTCAATCTCAACAATATGAAATCATTTTTGTTGTCCATGTAGTCCTACCCACTCTAAAGCCCCGGGCTGGTGGAGAGACTGTGACACTGCAGGTTGGCTCCTCTGTGATACTTAAGTGTGAAGCTCATGGTGTCCCCAGGCCTGAGGTCACATGGTACAAAAATGGACTCCAGTTGGCACCTGGAAATGGATTAAATGTAAATGATCACCAGTTGGAAATAACAGGAGTACAGGTATTGCATTAGTAACGTTTATACACTGTTACGTATAAACTATTTGATCAATTCAAGTGTAAATGTGAATTTATTATATTTATAGATAGCTGATGGTGGCACTTACACTTGTAAAGTCTCCAATGTAGCTGGACAGGTGGACAGGACCTTTAGAGTGGCTGTTCATGGTGAGAAAACGCTGAGAGTTACAAGGATACAGCTGAAAAGAGTGTCGGTCTAATGTCTCTGCATATTCACAGTTCCTCCCGTCCTGGATGGGCCTGTCTGGGAGTCTGTTAACTACACTCTGGGCTCTCATGTCGCTCTCCTTTGTGAGGCTTCTGGAGTCCCTATGCCAAGCATTACCTGGCTAAAAGATGGAACCCCAATTGGTAAGAAAATTCTCACTATAATGAATACATCTCTTATCTATTCTGCAGAATAACAGTGGGTGTGTTTGCTTCAGAGAGCAGTTTGCAGTGGCAGTGGTCCATTCGTGGGAATAGACTGGAGTTGGGGCCACTCACTCTGTCCCATGCAGGGACATACACCTGTGTGGCCAAGAACAGTGAAGGACAGACACAAAGAGAGTACAAACTCACAGTGCTCGGTGAGTTTTACCTACAACTGCGACAAAGACAAGCTAGTCTGTCTAAGACTTACTTTATGTCACTTCTTCTGTCCACAGTGTCTCCTTCTATCATTGACTCTCAACATCCCTCTGATGTGAGTGCACCTCTTGGCCAAGAGCTTACCCTGGAGTGCAAAGCTCAAGGCATCCCCCCTCCTCAAATGAGCTGGCTCAAAGATGGAGTGACCGTAGCAGGCTCAGCAACACGACATATACAGTACGACATACAACATCCATCTCTTAAATACACCTTGTTATGTCTTTATTAAGTATTTTTTGCCTTTGGATTTTTACAGTATGATCCCTGATGGAAGCGCATTGACTTTACGGATGCTGAGTGCTGAAGACTCTGGGACATATACATGTTTAGCTGTTAGCCCATCTGGCCAGGACAGCAAAATATACACTTTATTTGTACTAGGTAAGATTTAGATTTGAATAGATTTGGTACATTTTGCCCAATTTTTTTTTTAAATTACTTTGACGCAATGATCCATGTCACAGTCCCACCATCTATTTCTGGAGAAACCACTGTGCCCAGAGAGGTACAGGCCTCTCAGGACAGTGTTTTGAGTCTGGAGTGTCACGCAGCAGGAAACCCTCCTCCACAGATCAGCTGGCTCAAGAACGGACGACCTCTGCTCTTATCTCCTCGCTCTCGTCTCCTCTCGGGCGACTCTGTCCTCAGGTGACCAACACAAAAGTTATAAACCTGTGATGGTAGTGTGCAGTTAATTTTCAATGAATGAATGTGAATGTCTCCTAGGATTTCACCAGTGCAGCTCTCTGATTCAGGGGTTTACACGTGTCTAGCCCGCAGTCGAGCTGGGCTTGCTGAGCTAAGCTATGATGTGCAAGTCCAAGGTATATCCATTTTATTGATCTCTTCTGTTGTTGTCATTGTGTAAGTAATTAATATTCTGCACTTGTGATGTCCTGCAGTGCCCCCTGGTGTTGACCATGTGGAACCGGTGGAGCCTGTCACAGTTGTTCAGGGGTCTTTAGTGACATTAACTTGTGAGGCTCGTGGGGTGCCTCCTCCGACACTCACCTGGTTTAAAGATGGTCAGCCTTTGTCTCTTCACCGTAACCTTCTGCTGGACGGACAGGAGACCCGACTGCAGCTGCCTAATGTGGCCCCTGCTGACGCCGGCCTCTACAGTTGTGTGGCCAGTAACCAGGCGGGGAGTAGCACCAAGGGCTTCAACCTCACAGTGCTCGGTAACATCCGACTCTGTAATATGTACCAGTTTTCTCACTTAAAGTCTATCTTCTAAATATGATAAACTTGTTTACTGCTCAGAACCCCCACGGATCTCCAGCTCGAGCCCAGAGGAGCTAATGTTGGCAGTGAACAGTGACCTGGAGCTGCAGTGCTCTGCTGTGGGAAACCCACCCCCCACACTCAGCTGGCTTAAAGATGGAAACCCCCTGGAGAGAATAGACATTGTTCAGGAGAATGGACGCTTTGTCAGGATAAGCAAAGTACAGGTGAAGTCAAATGGCAAATTGCATGCATTTTTCACAGCAGTATTTAATATCTCAATAGCTTCCTGCCCATAGCAGCTAGACACTTAAATCAGACTCATTTCATGTAACATAAACATGTGAGGCACATGTCCTGTCTTTGTATCCCAGAATGAACTTTTCCAGTGAGCAACTAGAAAGCAAAAAAAAAAAAAATCTGTGTTCTATTTAATAAGATATACCTGTAATAACAGGATTGAGAACTTTGAGTTTTTTCTTCCAAGATTGAAGATGCCGGCCTGTACACATGTCTGGCGAGCAGCCTGGCTGGACAAGATGGCAAAAACCATTGGGTCCGCATTCAAGGTGCCTGATGTATTTTTTTTCAAACACGCCATATTATGGAATTAGGAGACATTACAGCTTTTATTTATCATATTTCATTTTGTGCTTGATTTCAGTCCCTCCAACTCTTCTTGGCTCTGGGGATGTACGAACAATGACTGTCCCAGTCAAAGGACATCTGACCCTTGAGTGTCTGGTTGACAGTGACCCCCCTCCCAGTATTGAGTGGTATAAGGATGATGCCAAAATGCAGGTAACAATTGATGAGAACTGAACTCTGGCTTAATAATGTGCCTCGCACAGACAGATGTGCCTTTACTATTTTCAGTTAGGTGGGCGTATCCAGGGGCTGGCAGGAGGTCAGTATCTGGAGATACAGGAAGTCCGACTTGAAGACAGTGGCCACTACAGCTGTGTGGTCACCAACATGGCAGGAAGCACCAGTTTGTTTTTCACAGTAGAAATTTTGTGTAAGTGAGGCATTTTACTTATCATAATTGAATATTTCTTGAGTAATTGTCCACACTGAATTTACACATAACTTACTACAGTACCTCCAGTGATAAAGGAGAGCAGTTCAGTAGTGACTGCACATGTCAATCAGGATGCACTTCTACACTGCGAAGTACAAGGTGACTCTACTCCCACTGTCATGTGGAGAAAAGACGGCTTCCCTCTGCCTCAGGACAGTGCAAAGTAAGTTTTACATTCTCACACAAAAACACAAAGGCGGGTTTAATGATGTTCATATTTTTCTCTAGGTTCTCTCAATCACCGCAGGGGTCCTTGCGTATACATAAAGTCCAAATAAGTGACTCTGGACGGTACTTCTGCACTGTATCAAACCAGGCAGGCTCAGATCACAGAGGAATAGATCTAAAAGTGTTTGGTAAGGTTATGGAATTATCAAATTATGCCTTATTTGTGTATTTATATCATGTTAATTATTTTCTTTTATTAGTTGGTCCAACAATCGGCCCTGGGCCATTTAATGTAACAGCAACCACAGGAGTCAGAGCTGTTCTGAGCTGTGAGACCACTGGTATTCCACCCCCTAAAGTATCCTGGAAAAGGAATGGGGCCCCACTAGAAATCAGCCGGTATCCTGACAAATACAGGTGCAGACAGCACTATTGCTTTCTTTCATTTTATAAGAGAAAAATTAAATATATTTAAGTCACGTGTATTTGTGGCTCCAGGTTACTTACATCTGGCTCTTTGGTTATCCTGTCGCCAACCAATGAGGATAAGGGCTACTTTGAATGCACTGCCATCAATGAAGCGGGGGAGGAAAGGAGAGTAATTGAGGTCATTCTGCAAGGTAAATCATTCAAGAAATCAACAAAACTAAACACTGAAGTCTTTTAATTTGACCTTTCCCCTATTCCACAGTGCCTCCATCTATTGAGGATGACACATCTACCATCACTGCAGTTAAACTAGCTCCTGTGGTGCTGCCTTGTAATGTACAGGGACAGCCAAAGCCCACAGTCACCTGGACTAAAAATGGAGCTAAACTTGCCTCCAGAGGAGGAAGTCAAAGAATTTTACCAACTGGTCAGTTTTCTTTTACTGTCACTGTAAAAACAAGAATATTAATCATGTGAAGCTATGAATAACCAAATAATCAAAGCAGGTGTCCTGGAGATAATGTCTGCCACACCAAGTCATGCTGGCAGATACACTTGTTCAGCCCGAAATCCTGCGGGAGTGGCCCACAAGCACATCTCTCTCATTGTGCAGGGTGAGCTGTGGTACTGAGGAGTTATTACTGCTATTAGACATTATTTGCTTAAATAAAACACTACATTTTGTCTGCACTGTGTATTTAGAGCCCCCAGAGATCAGACCAATGGCAGAAGAAGTGCAAGTTGTTCTGAATCACAGGACAGTTCTACCATGTGAGGCTCATGGCTTCCCCAGACCTTCTATCACTTGGCAAAGGGAAGGTGTACCCATTGCAGCAGGTATTTACCAAATCTCTGTCACTGTGTATTTGTTTTTAGCAATAAACAGTATAAATGAGCCTTCTTTATCACAGGTCATAGATTGGCAGTGCTGTCAAATGGAGCTCTGAAGTTCTCCCGTGTAACACTTGGTGATGCAGGGACCTACCAGTGCCTGGCTAAGAATGAAGCTGGTTTAGCTGTGGGCCGGACAAAACTAGTCCTACAAGGTACACATGAGCTGTACAAAATAAAGCAGATAATTAGTATTCAGTATAGTCGGCTCAGCATGTGCTTTGGTCTCAGCAGCCGAACCAACCCTGACACTTGGGGTTTTCCAGCCTGCAGTCACAATCACACATGCATATGCATTCATGGCTGTTATGTTAAAAATAAATGAATACCATGTTTTCCAGTTCCTCCGGTGCTGAGTGTGCCCCGTGTGGAGTACAGTGCAGTACTAGGCCAGCCAATTAGTCTGGAGTGTGTGGCTGACGGGCAGCCTCAGCCTGAGGTGTCGTGGCAGAAGGAGCGGAGGCCTGTGGTGGATGGGGCTCACATCCGGATTTTTGCAAATGGAACTTTATCTATTCCATCTTCCCAGCGCAGTGATGCTGGCCTCTACACTTGCACTGCCAGAAATGTAGCCGGCAGAGCTAGCCATGACATTAGGCTAATTATTCAAGGTTTGTTTTTTTCTCAATAGAAACTCAGTAGCTATTTGTGAAGCACAAAATAAAGATGTTGTGTTTTTGTAGTGCCCCCAGTGATCGCTCCTGCTCAAACAGAGCTATCAGTAATTCAAGGATTTCAGGCCCTGCTGCCCTGTGCTGCCCAAGGCTCACCTGAACCCAGAGTCTCATGGGAGAAAGATGGAACTCTCGTTCCCATTCGTCCAGGCAAATTTACTGTCCTACGATCTGGAGAACTGATTATTGAGCGGGCAGAGGTAAGATAGCTGAAAACATCAATTTTTAAAGCACCTTTGAAAACTATATTTTCTTTACAGCTTGGAGATGCTGGAGTGTTTACATGTGTGGCTACTAATGTGGCAGGGTCAGTGAGACAAGACATTCACCTGTCCATCAATATGAGGCCAGCCTTTAAGGAGCTCCCGGGAGACATGAGCCTGAACAAGGGTCAAAACTTGAGTCTGTCCTGCCACGCTCAGGGCACACCAGCTCCTGTCATCTCCTGGACCGTGAACAACAGTCCCATCACAGGTCTTACATTTGCTTTGAGTCTGTTTAGTCATGTGCAATAAGACTGTTTAGGTATATGTCCCTTTATCCTTTCCAGGCAATGTAGATGAATCAGGCAGGAGCTCCCTGTTCATCAAAAATGTGGCAATGAAAGATGCTGGGACCTATGTGTGCATGGCAGAAAACACTGTGGGCTCCATCCGGGCGCTCTCGTTTGTGCGCATCAGGGGTATGTACTATGTCATTAAAATGCTGTACAACTTAGGGCTTTTTTGTTTTGTTTTTTTGTTGAACCTTTCCTGTGTTTAAGAACCTCCGGTGTTGAAGGGTGAGGCCCACATGACTCAGACTGTGGTCCAGGGAGGTTCTGCGCTGCTGGACTGTCCCATTCATGGTGACCCCAGCCCGGTCCTGCGCTGGCTCAGGGACACAAAGCCACTGCACCGATCATTACGCATGCAGACACTTCTCAATGGATCTTTGGTCATTTACAGCATCACTGTGAGTATGCCCTGTTTATTCATTTTATATGATTTAAGTTGTACTCTTTGCAAGCATGCAGTTCTATTATGCAGTTTCCCTTCAAGTCCTGTTTGCTGACTGTCCAGGCTGCACTCCTCTAAATCAAATTTGTGTCCGGTAAGTCAGAGCAGTAAACTGCATTAGGAACAGACATGAGTTGGGTGGTTCCAGACTCTGTCCCCTTTTTCCTTGCCTTTAACCTTGTTTAGTCTGTAACTGCTGCTGTTATTGCACTACATGCAAAATATTTCTCACAAACAATCAAGCGTCTTGATTGTTCTGATAATGAAAAAAATGCCTTGTGTGATCTTGATGAAAAACAATTGTTTCTATACATTTTCTTTATAAAACTGCAAATGACTATTTTGATGATCTATTTTTGATTATTTGATCTATTTTTGATTTAAGATAACATACATTTTTTTTTATCATTTCCAGGTCTTGAGAACATGATTGTGTCAGTTATGTTTTTTCAGGGTTGCACAAAATAACAAAACACTGTGTTGTTCATTAACAGGCTGCAGATGAAGGAGAGTATCAGTGTGTGGCCGAGAGTGAAGCTGGAACTGCTGAAAGGACTATTTCACTCAAAGTTCAAAGTGAGTAACCATTATCCAGGTTATATATTAAGCTTTTAAATCATAATCATCGTTTAAACCACACGATTCACAAAATACCAGATACTTAATTTGAATTTGGTTTTCCTCTCTCTCAGTAAATGGAGGCTACTCCAACTGGGAGGAGTGGGGTCCATGCAGCAGCACATGTGGACAAGGATTTCAAGAAAGAATTCGACTCTGCAACAACCCTGAGCCTGCAAATGGAGGCAGGTCCTGCAGTGGTCCCAGCATAGACACAAGGAAATGTCAGGCTGGTCTCTGTCCAGGTATGCTGAGATGATGAGGCAAAAATCATGTTTCTAAACATGAGATGAAAAGAATGATTTGTCTAATGTCTAATTTTAGGTGAAAGTCCTCGCAAGACTAGAGGAAGCTTGATAGGGATGGTAAATGAGAGGGAATTTGGTGTGTCCTTCCTGGAGGCAAACATCACAGACCATGAAGAAGACGAGAGCAGCAGTTTACAGGCCCGGCTAGAAAACATCCCTCCTAGCATTGGTTAGTATTGGCTCTGTGTTCAGTCTAATATAAAATAAAATATAAAATATGATTTCATTTCTTTCAAATTGAATTGCTGATTGCTGATTTGTGGCAGGTCCCTTGCTGCGAGTTTTAGTTTCTGTGTTTGCTCCCATTTACTGGACCACAGTCTTAGAAAATGGAGGAGCACAGAATGGATACTCTTTCACCCAAGGACATTTCAGACAGGAGTCGCAACTGGAATTTGAGACCGGTAAACATTGTTTCATTATTTTAAATATACATGGACACATTGTTATGTTTCATTCCTAACAATATAATCTGCAGAAAACATTTACTCATCAGTTGTAGTTTGCAAAATGACCAGAGGATGGCGTTACCTACTGTTCAGTCATTTGTAATTGAAGATCCTCTCTTTTACAGGAGAGGTTCTCCGTTTGACCCATGTTGCCAGAGGTGTGGATACTGAAGGCGTTTTACTAATTGACATAGTAATTAATGGATATGTCCCTCCTGTGCTGTCGTCACATGTGAACCTGCAGGTCTGTGTGCTTCTCTATTTGGATTTCTATGCTGTTTTTCTTTTTGCTGTACCCGTGGCAGCTCTAACCTGGCTTGTGTCTCACAGGAGTTTGATGAGTCCTATGTGCAGACAGGCCAAGGACAGCTGTACTCTTGGTCATCCCAAACTCATCAAAGGGGGGGAAATCCTTTGGTGCTGCGTTGTAACCATACAATTATTTATGAGGGCCCAGAGGAACGCCAAGGCCCACTCCTCCAGCTGCTGAAAGTTTCTGGGCTTAATAGTGTCTATAATATGTTCACTTTAACACTGGACTTTCGCATGAATGCAAACCTCATCATACCAGGTATAATTATCTAATAATAATATTTATAATTTATATTTATAATAATTATTATGATTACATATTATTATTTTATATATTTTACCAAAACAAACTGAAAAATAGTCATCAGCAATTTCATTTTAGAAGGAAATGGAGAAACATGCCCCAAAGGATTTACTATTGATCATGCATCCTTCTGTGCTGGTATGCAATATCATTTGATTTGATTTTCAAAAATTAATCCTCACTGAGGATCCTAATACCTGCAAATATCTTCATTTTAGATGAGGATGAATGTGCCATCCAGTCTCCCTGCTCACATTCATGTAACAACATCATGGGAGGATTTACCTGTGCATGTCCTTCAGGATTCACCATCTCTACTGAGACCAACACATGTCAAGGTGAATATACATTCCTACTTAATATCAGTAGTAATGAAAATACATCAAACTTGCGGAACATTATTCTGGACACTCAAAGGTGCATGTTTGAAATATTACAAATGATAACTCATGATTTTTCTTGCTTTCTCATTATGTATCTGCTTTTGTCTGGTTCGATGTTCAGATATTGATGAGTGTGCCCAGGGCTCCCACATGTGCCACTTCAACCAGCAGTGTATTAACACAGTGGGCACTTATCGCTGCCAAGCCAAATGTGGACCAGGATTCAAGCCCAGCCTCACAGGGGCCAGCTGTGAAGGCAAATACTTCCTAAAGATAGTTCTAACTCACAGTTGATCAGCATAACTCTTGTACTACTTTGCCTCTTCTTGTCTATTGTTGGTGTCTTAGATGTTGATGAGTGCCAGGAGTCGGCCCTCTCTCCGTGCCAGCACCAGTGTGTGAACACTCTGGGTTCATATCACTGCATTTGCCATCCTGGATATCAGCAGTCAGGACATCGCTGCCTGGGTTAGTAAGGCAACATACTTGGAAATGTAATGTCATTTTCTTGCATTTTATAACAAGCTCATTATTGCAACAATCAGATATAAATGAATGCATGAGGAACATTTGCCCAGCTCACCAGCAGTGCCGAAACACTGAGGGCGGCTACCAGTGCTTTGACAATTGTCCTTCTGGAATGACCACAGCTGAGAACGGGGCCTGCGTAGGTTAGTGATTTAATTCTATAATGCATCAATGTGTTTACTAAAAACAAATAAATAATGTAAATCATGTAATTATATTCTAGATATTGACGAGTGTCAGGATGGAAGTCACATGTGCCGCTACACTCAGATCTGCCAGAACACAATTGGAGGCTATGGCTGTGTCTGCCCTCGTGGTTACAGGTCCCAGGGAGTTGGCCTGCCTTGCCTTGGTAAAACTTCCACTTCATTCCATTGTCCAAAAGTACCTACAGAAGTGCCTGGCCTGTTGAACAAATGGTTACCATTGTTTAACTCATTTGTGTTACAGAGTATTAGTATTTTTGTGTCTTTTTTCAGATATTGATGAATGTATTCAGACTCCAAACCCGTGTGCCTATCAGTGTCGGAATGTGCCGGGCAGCTTCAGATGCCTGTGCCCCCCTGGCACAGTCCTGCTGGGGGACGGCCGCTCTTGTGCAGGGCTGGAGAGAGGACACACTTTTAGCAATGGCACCAGAGTGCGGGCGAGGCTTAGGCCGCAGCTGGTGTCCTCTGTAGGCAGGCCCATCCTCTCCAGGTCTACAGGGGTATCCCGGATCACCCGGCAGAGCTGTCCAGTGGGACATACCTACAGAGACGGGACATGTGTTGGTAAGTATTACACCTGCATAGTAACTCTTTAAACCATAATACAGTGTGTTATTATGTGTTATGTGTTATTATCTGCTGCTTACAGATATTGATGAGTGCCTCAGAAAGCCGTGTCAGCATGAGTGTCGCAACACCATCGGCAGCTTCCAATGTCTTTGTCCATCAGGTTACAAACTCTTACCCAATGGCAGGACGTGTAAAGGTAAAGGCTGCACCTAAATATGGAATGGCATCTTGCTAATACAAAAACCTAAATCTTTGTTCTTCTTTTAGACATTGACGAGTGTTTGGAGCAGGGCATTAAGTGTGATCAGAATCAGATGTGCTTTAATACCCGAGGAGGATATCAGTGTTTAGATACACCCTGCCCAGCAACCTACCAGAGAGGAGGAAGCCCCGGGTATGTCTGAATAAAACTAATGTCTGATTATCACACAACAAAGAATAAATGTGACAAATGTTGCCCCTCTTGGTCCTAAATGTGTAATATAATCTACCAAAATAACTCATTCCCAAACCACATGTGTCTTAACCTTATTCTAACTAACTGATGTTTAGGCTTTTCTTAAGAGTTGTGATTTACACATTAATATAGTATGAATATTAAGACATTATCAAGACAGTAGTTTACTGATGAAGTAGTTGAACTGCAGCGGTTGACTGCAATTATACTTTCTTTGAAAATTAAATAAATACATTTTGAAAAATGACTACTAGCAATAAATGTAATTCTGTATTTCTCTACTTATCTTCCAGGACGTGCTACCGGCCCTGCACACATGACTGCTCCATAGAAGGCTCCCCTCGGCGTTTGCAATACAAACTCCTCACTCTTCCCTCCGGAATACCATCCAATCACAATGTGGTGCGGCTGTCAGCCTTCTCTGAGTCGGGCATCCTCCAGGAGCGCACCTCCTTTACCATCCTGGAGCAGGAGACTGAGGGCGGCCAGACGGGCAGCAGCGTTTTTGGCATAAGGGACGAATCGGGAAGAGGAATTATTTTCACGCTGCGCACTCTGGACAGACCTGGACTAGTGAAGCTCAAAGTTCAAGCCACAACCATCTCACCACAGGGACGTATCAGCTACCAGAGCATCTTCATCATCTACATTTCCATTTCCACATATCCCTACTAAGCCTCTGGACAGAATCTGAGTTTCAAATAACTCTGAGGAGACTTGTAGACAGATTTGGCAACATTTGATGAACTAATATTGCATATTCAGTGCAAAACTTTCATGTTACAGAGTACTTTGTATTTTTACTTTACAGTAAAACAGTTTTTTGGAGTTTTACTGGGCACTGAAGTGAGTGACTAAATAAAATGACAAAATACAGTATTTTGCATCAGGTTTGTTACAAAGTATGATGCACCCAAAGAGCAGAAAGTTTCCGGCACTGTTTTGCTGTGCCAAAAAATTAATTCACACTGAAGTTCATCCGATGGTTAAATGTGCACTCTGCAACTTTTCTTATGGTGAATAAACCGCTTGGTGTTCCACAGTATGGCATTAAACCTATCTGTTGAGCATTTATTCAGCAATTAATTCTTACTGTGTAACTGTCCAGGCAACGCAATAGCATCTCCACTGAGGCTATCAGCTGGGGGACCATCTAATAGAAAGTTACATAGTGCACATTTAAACATTCTAAATGTGCACAGAACCTTTTCACAACAGTGCAAAGAATCAGCTTTTAAAAGAATGACAAAGGAAAGGTTTTAAATATCTGAACAAAGTTTGATTTATACCAAATGTAGTATGTGTTTTCTCATTGTTTTAATTTATTTATGTCCTGCAGTAGCAAACTTCCTGTCAGAACAGGTTAGGGTCCGGTATGAACCTGGTATGGCACATGCAATGGCTTGTAGCTATGAAGCTGTTAGTGTTGTATAAATGTAAGTGCAGATATTTAGTCTGTATGTGTTTTTGTACTCCTTTTTTATACCGGTTTATAACAATGTTTAAATGGGTGTTGTATTGAATGTACTGGATGTCTGTGCTGATGCCGCTCACTT
This sequence comes from Scartelaos histophorus, assembly GCA_000787155.1. Classification (NCBI taxonomy): domain Eukaryota; kingdom Metazoa; phylum Chordata; class Actinopteri; order Gobiiformes; family Gobiidae; genus Scartelaos; species Scartelaos histophorus. The sequence goes on along the minus strand of KN494794.1, from coordinate 4,687 downwards.
TATATTGTAATGACTGCAATTTTTTATTGTGACCGAAAGAAATATTTCAACAAACGTTTGGCGTTCATTTATTGTAATACAAATGTCACCACAGTGGCTCACCTCATAGAACAGGCTCCATGTTCTGGGTTTGCTTCCTGCCTCTGGTCAAGATCAAAATGTTCAATAATTAATGAAACTGGATATTGTCCCTACAGTGCAATATGCTCAAGTCAAGGCTCTCGCTCCAAAACATGTGACTCACCACAGATTAGTGACTAAAATGATTTTGGAATATCCTCTTTGTGTAAGCAGATCCAGCTAAATCCTCTACACGGCACTTTTAATTACTTAAAGGTCTCTCTATACACTTCCTATAAACAAACAGCCATTAGTTCTGATCCTTCAGCTCTGGTCTAAAACACGTGAGGCTGATTAAAACATTGTGTGCAGTAAACTTTAATACCTTTGCAACGTAGGCTTTAACTGCACTCCTGGTATCTTCAGGGCTCTACCAGACAGTACAAGCAGCTGGAACACAACACATGCCATAAAAAGGATGGGGAAACTTGCTGGACAGCAGCAGGATTGCACAAGTGGACATTTTATGAAGCCTTAATGAATGTCCAAATTCCAAGTAAAACGTGTAATGATCAGTGAGGAGAGACTGAGGCCTTTGCTCTCTTCTATAAAACACAAGGCAGTGTGGAGGGGAATGCTGCAGGCTGAAACAGAGACAACCAATACACTGCCCCCTACTGGTTTACACAGTCAGGATACAAGATGTAAAGTACTCACTAATGAGGCCTGCACAGCCGCAGTCAGTGTGGAAATGTTTTTAAACTTTGAAAAATACTTGTACATTACGCTGTACAAGTATTAAGTAGTTCTGTTATACTCTTGTTAGCTATGTCAGCCTAAAACTATAAAACTACTTTCCAATGACATGAAACACATTGAATGGAGCAAAAGCCTCATTCAATAAAAGCCTTTAATAAAGTAAAATAAAAATAAATAAAAGGAACTAAATACTGACATTTTTAACCTCTGGATTTTATCTATCAGCTTTCTACAATACAATACAATTAACTCTTATCTATGACATATTCATTTATCCACACTCAGAGCTATGCCTGCAACTAATAAATGCATCATATCATGTGCGCTGTTAAAACATTTACTCCAAAAATGACCCCAATTCTGGTTTATCCAAATACTTTCCAGAGACATTTTTCAGTGACATGACAGAACCGGGTGTTCGCACATGGGGCAACACAAACTTTTACTCCAAACCAATAATGACCATGAGTAATGCCCCACTCTCAGACGCCCATTAACTCCTCTGTCTGTACCTAAGTGTTGGGGGAGCAGGGAGCAGGGGGAGGTGCAGAGAAAGTACTGAATGGAAGCACAAGGCAAATGCATCATATTTATGGACAAAAGTTTGTATTTGAGTTTGTGTGTGGCTATAACACCTTAAGAATCTCATACATGACACCAGAGTGGGGTGGCAGTGGAAACTCTTCTTGTGTTGATGCTTCCCACTGCCAAAATATCCCCCATATTGAGTGAATAACTAATGCAATCTAAACTGTTTTGGATGTTCTGAAAGGAGCTATATCAAATAGACCTTTTTATTTCAATTAAAAAGGTAAAAAACACAACCATAAATGACTCCATTAGAAAGTTACTTCATATTTATAGTTAAAATAGATGTGTTACAATAAAACTCTACAGTAGTAAAATGATTTATTTCAATTTAACTTCAGTTCAGAAGTATAGGAAAGAGTCAATGAAGTCTTTTGAAGATATTACTGACTAATGAAGGGTTATTAAACTGTCGATTGTACTGTAAGTGCATGGACATTATGCTTTAAACACTATTTAGTGAGAATTCCTTCAGGCCAAAGTGAGTGGCACATACTCATGAGCTCATGGAAAAACACTTTTAAATGCCAACATGAAAAACTGCAAAACTGATGTAAGTAGTGCCTCTGAAACCATCCCAGCTCTCAGTGCAGCCATAAAACGAGCGCACAAGAGAGAAGAGAAGGACACATTTCTTGACATCATTCTTTTCAGCGAGTCTGACTGTGTTTACTGCGCATTTAGGATGAGCTTGCCAAAAAACATCAATGCATTTTATCCTTGCATCCTTTTCCATCTCGCAGCCCATTTCTATAACGTCACACGCCTGTCATTTCTGCGCGGTGATATCATTATGGATGTAGAATCGAGCAGCCACCCACAATGCTTCCTGACTTTTTATTCTCGAGGAAATGTACAAACCAGTGCATTCGATCTCAGCTCTAAACATGTTGCAGCTGTTGTGTGAGCCCCAGCGCCTGTGAGTCTTAATGTGGCCCAGACGCTGACTTCATTGCCACATTTGCTTACCACAGTAGTTCCATCCATCGCACTTCCAATCGGCCAGCCAAGCCCCGCTTCCTACTATTACTCCTTGGGCTCGTAGATGAAGAGGGAAAAATAGAAAGCTTGTATCAAATTCAAACATTTTGGAGTGATGCATGGAAAGTGGTGGAAGGATAAGCCCGTGTCAAGTCCCCATGTGGATTCAAAGCTACTGTTTTGGGTTGGATAAAATATGCACATGAGGGTCCAGAGATAAATGCATGAACCAAAATGTAATATAAGTAAATGCAGACTAACCAAGTACAAATAAATACTGAGTCAATACTGTAGCTAAGGTTTTTATGACTAAAAAAAATCGTTTAACTCCAGTTTCAAGCAGTGCCAGGAGTGCCTTTGGAAAAAAAATCTTCAATAAAGTTATTTAACACATGCTTTTAATTTAATAATTGACTTTTCTTGAGTGTCACATCTGAAACAGTTGAGAAA